>OX638314.1:4031494-4082512 GCA_951812415.1 Beris morrisii | reverse complement strand
CATACTGTTTATGAGCGCATAGGCTGAGATTTTTACAAGTGACCACTTAAATTAAAATTAAAACTAAATTCAAATCCGCAAACAGATTTAAAAAAACAAAAATTTGAGCCCAGGAGAGCGGAAGTTCATTTTGGGGGCGTGGAGTACGTATGGGGTACGCGCGTACCCTATACGTACCCCATACTGTTTATGAGCGCATAGGCTGAGATTTTTACAAGTGACCACTTAAATTAAAATTAAAACTAAATTCAAATCCGCAAACAGATTTAAAAAAACAAAAATTTGAGCCCAGGAGAGCGGAAGTTCATTTTGGGGGCGTGGAGTAAGTATGGGGTACGCGCGTACCCTATACGTACCCCATACTGTTTATGAGCGCATAGGCTGAGATTTTTACAAGTGACCACTTAAATTAAAATTAAAACTAAATTCAAATCCGCAAACAGATTTAAAAAAACAAAAATTTGAGCCCAGGAGAGCGGAAGTTCATTTTGGGGGCGTGGAGTACGTATGGGGTACGCGCGTACCCTATACGTACCCCATACTGTTTATGAGCGCATAGGCTGAGATTTTTACAAGTGACCACTTAAATTAAAATTAAAACTAAATTCAAATCCGCAAACAGATTTAAAAAAACAAAAATTTGAGCCCAGGAGAGCGGAAGTTCATTTTGGGGGCGTGGAGTACGTATGGGGTACGCGCGTACCCTATACGTACCCCATACTGTTTATGAGCGCATAGGCTGAGATTTTTACAAGTGACCACTTAAATTAAAATTAAAACTAAATTCAAATCCGCAAACAGATTTAAAAAAACAAAAATTTGAGCCCAGGAGAGCGGAAGTTCATTTTGGGGGCGTGGAGTAAGTATGGGGTACGCGCGTACCCTATACGTACCCCATACTGTTTATGAGCGCATAGGCTGAGATTTTTACAAGTGACCACTTAAATTAAAATTAAAACTAAATTCAAATCCGCAAACAGATTTAAAAAAACAAAAATTTGAGCCCAGGAGAGCGGAAGTTCATTTTGGGGGCGTGGAGTACGTATGGGGTACGCGCGTACCCTATACGTACCCCATACTGTTTATGAGCGCATAGGCTGAGATTTTTACAAGTGACCACTTAAATTAAAATTAAAACTAAATTCAAATCCGCAAACAGATTTAAAAAAACAAAAATTTGAGCCCAGGAGAGCGGAAGTTCATTTTGGGGGCGTGGAGTACGTATGGGGTACGCGCGTACCCTATACGTACCCCATACTGTTTATGAGCGCATAGGCTGAGATTTTTACAAGTGACCACTTAAATTAAAATTAAAACTAAATTCAAATCCGCAAACAGATTTAAAAAAACAAAAATTTGAGCCCAGGAGAGCGGAAGTTCATTTTGGGGGCGTGGAGTACGTATGGGGTACGCGCGTACCCTATACGTACCCCATACTGTTTATGAGCGCATAGGCTGAGATTTTTACAAGTGACCACTTAAATTAAAATTAAAACTAAATTCAAATCCGCAAACAGATTTAAAAAAACAAAAATTTGAGCCCAGGAGAGCGGAAGTTCATTTTGGGGGCGTGGAGTACGTATGGGGTACGCGCGTACCCTATACGTACCCCATACTGTTTATGAGCGCATAGGCTGAGATTTTTACAAGTGACCACTTAAATTAAAATTAAAACTAAATTCAAATCCGCAAACAGATTTAAAAAAACAAAAATTTGAGCCCAGGAGAGCGGAAGTTCATTTTGGGGGCGTGGAGTAAGTATGGGGTACGCGCGTACCCTATACGTACCCCATACTGTTTATGAGCGCATAGGCTGAGATTTTTACAAGTGACCACTTAAATTAAAATTAAAACTAAATTCAAATCCGCAAACAGATTTAAAAAAACAAAAATTTGAGCCCAGGAGAGCGGAAGTTCATTTTGGGGGCGTGGAGTACGTATGGGGTACGCGCGTACCCTATACGTACCCCATACTGTTTATGAGCGCATAGGCTGAGATTTTTACAAGTGACCACTTAAATTAAAATTAAAACTAAATTCAAATCCGCAAACAGATTTAAAAAAACAAAAATTTGAGCCCAGGAGAGCGGAAGTTCATTTTGGGGGCGTGGAGTACGTATGGGGTACGCGCGTACCCTATACGTACCCCATACTGTTTATGAGCGCATAGGCTGAGATTTTTACAAGTGACCACTTAAATTAAAATTAAAACTAAATTCAAATCCGCAAACAGATTTAAAAAAACAAAAATTTGAGCCCAGGAGAGCGGAAGTTCATTTTGGGGGCGTGGAGTAAGTATGGGGTACGCGCGTACCCTATACGTACCCCATACTGTTTATGAGCGCATAGGCTGAGATTTTTACAAGTGACCACTTAAATTAAAATTAAAACTAAATTCAAATCCGCAAACAGATTTAAAAAAACAAAAATTTGAGCCCAGGAGAGCGGAAGTTCATTTTGGGGGCGTGGAGTAAGTATGGGGTACGCGCGTACCCTATACGTACCCCATACTGTTTATGAGCGCATAGGCTGAGATTTTTACAAGTGACCACTTAAATTAAAATTAAAACTAAATTCAAATCCGCAAACAGATTTAAAAAAACAAAAATTTGAGCCCAGGAGAGCGGAAGTTCATTTTGGGGGCGTGGAGTACGTATGGGGTACGCGCGTACCCTATACGTACCCCATACTGTTTATGAGCGCATAGGCTGAGATTTTTACAAGTGACCACTTAAATTAAAATTAAAACTAAATTCAAATCCGCAAACAGATTTAAAAAAACAAAAATTTCAGCCCAGGAGAGCGGAAGTTCATTTTGGGGGCGTGGAGTACGTATGGGGTACGCGCGTACCCTATACGTACCCCATACTGTTTATGAGCGCATAGGCTGAGATTTTTACAAGTGACCACTTAAATTAAAATTAAAACTAAATTCAAATCCGCAAACAGATTTAAAAAAACAAAAATTTGAGCCCAGGAGAGCGGAAGTTCATTTTGGGGGCGTGGAGTAAGTATGGGGTACGCGCGTACCCTATACGTACCCCATACTGTTTATGAGCGCATAGGCTGAGATTTTTACAAGTGACCACTTAAATTAAAATTAAAACTAAATTCAAATCCGCAAACAGATTTAAAAAAACAAAAATTTGAGCCCAGGAGAGCGGAAGTTCATTTTGGGGGCGTGGAGTAAGTATGGGGTACGCGCGTACCCTATACGTACCCCATACTGTTTATGAGCGCATAGGCTGAGATTTTTACAAGTGACCACTTAAATTAAAATTAAAACTAAATTCAAATCCGCAAACAGATTTAAAAAAACAAAAATTTGAGCCCAGGAGAGCGGAAGTTCATTTTGGGGGCGTGGAGTACGTATGGGGTACGCGCGTACCCTATACGTACCCCATACTGTTTATGAGCGCATAGGCTGAGATTTTTACAAGTGACCACTTAAATTAAAATTAAAACTAAATTCAAATCCGCAAACAGATTTAAAAAAACAAAAATTTGAGCCCAGGAGAGCGGAAGTTCATTTTGGGGGCGTGGAGTACGTATGGGGTACGCGCGTACCCTATACGTACCCCATACTGTTTATGAGCGCATAGGCTGAGATTTTTACAAGTGACCACTTAAATTAAAATTAAAACTAAATTCAAATCCGCAAACAGATTTAAAAAAACAAAAATTTCAGCCCAGGAGAGCGGAAGTTCATTTGGGGGGCCGTAGCGATGAATTTCGTTTGTGGAAAAAGGAACTAACTTGTTTTGATAACAAAATGCGGCTTATAACATTATCCGCGATTACTATAAGCGGCATCTACTGTAGTTGTAATGTTATGAAAATATAATTAACTATTAAACCATATTTGAATTAACAACGTTGCTTATTTGACGCAAAATCAATTAAGGTTTGTATTTGATTTTACCAATGAATTTCTTTCGGTGAAGCATTATTTTGCGATTCGGTACGGATGACAGAACAAGAAAAGGGACGTGGACGTCTTCGTAGCGAAAATTCTTATATGGAAAAAAGAGGGGGGGGGGGCAGATTTACTGGCAGCTCCAGCACCTCCACTAGTTTGGAACGAGCCGCTCGTTAGCCCCAGCGAGCGCCACCGGTTCGGTCAACACTAAAACGATGTCATCGCTTCGAAAGTAGGTCACTGTTCAAATCGATAAGCACTTGGCCCAAATTCCAGCCTCTCGCGCTCCAACGTATCCCCCAGGTTTGTATTCCCTGAAGGCCGTATCCAGGTTTATCACAAATCGGGCCGGAAATATTCCCCCCCCCCCCCCTCACTAGTCTCGCCTGAAGTAAACATAGCCCCGCTCCCGAAGCGTCGAAAACGTTTCGAATTTTTATCGGGGAGCGCTCGAGGAGCAGATGTGGAGCAGAGCAGAGCTCCACGCTGCTCGCCTACAAGGCGGTATTGGTGCGGTCGGGGCACACTAACTTAACAGCGAGTTTCTCGTTACTGTATGCACTAAGCCCCCTGTGTCCGTTGGAGTCTCTTCGCGGCGGTTGGGGTCCCCCAAGCCCGCGCGCCGCCGTTCAGATTTCAGAATTCTAGTTTGGTGTGTGGGGCGGGGGGGGGGGGCATACCCTCTTCCCCTCCTTACCCAGTGGTTTTCTGCTGGGGGGGGGGGAGGGCTCCAATAGTCGTTGTACTATGCGACGTAGAGTCGGTCGCTTGGCCGAGCAAGGCGAAGGGACTGGAGGTGGAGATGGCTGTTCGTTCGCTGCTAGCGCTAGTCTAGCCGCTAGGCAGTTCTTTCCGTCTCGTCGGTTTTCTTGGAAAAAGCGGTGCGTCGTGTGTTTTTCTCGGTGATGGAGTGTTCTCGTCGTCGTGGCGACTTGAGAAGCCCCCGACGTTCGACGACGTCTTTATTGTCGGCGTCGTCGTCGTCTCCAAGACGTTGGGGCGAGAGAGATCTAAAGACTGTCGGGTTGGGGCCAATTTCGCAGTCGATCCGCGGTTGTTGGCGCTGTGCCCCGTTCTACAGAAAAAGTACCACCCGAAAAAGTCGTTTTCGGTTTGTTTGGCGTTTTTTTCTTTTTATTATTCTTTTTGCTTTTAAGAACTCTGTCGTCTTGTTTCCCCCCCCCCCCCCCTGTCCACCCCGCGGTGGAGTAACTTAAAGATAAAATACATTTTCTTGACTTTATTTGGCTTTAATTAAACGGGAAAAAGTCGACAGTTTTTCTGTGTGCTTTTCACACGAGTGGGCGGGGCGGGGCGGGTGGCATGCGTGATTTCCGCAGATTTAAATCGAGAGACCGTGCGTGATTTTATTTTACACAGTTTTTGTTCGTGCACACGACATCTGGCTTGTTGTTTCTTTATTATTATTATTTTTTTTCAAATAAATAATAAAAAGAATAATATCAAAAAAAAGACAGAGCGAGACAACAAATTGAAACTTTACAGTTTTTTTTTTTTTTGTAAAAGCGTGGGTGTTGAATTTTGTGGGTGTCGAGCAGTTTGTTGAGCGGGACAAAAAGAGGTCGAGCGTTTTCATAATTTTGCCGTAAACGCGCGAAGGCAGAAAGTTCTGGGCGCTAAACAAAAGTCCGGTTTGAAATTGTGAAAAAAGTGCAGTTTGTTTTGGGGGGGCGAAAAAGTCAAAAATCAACTGCGAATCAAAAGCGGTTTTCAAGTCAGCTTTTGACTGTCAAAAACACACACAAAAGTCTGTCAAAAAAGTTTAAGTCCCGCCAAAACCAACCCCTTGGTGTCCAAAACTTCGTCACAATTGTTGTAACGTCCGTGCGGTGACTTAAAATGCTGTTTTTACCGATCAAACGTTTAATTTTGAGCCGCCAAACCGGTTTCAACTACAAGTAGTTGTTTTTGGCTTCAAAAGTGTGACCTTGTCAAAAAAAAAGTCGGTTTCAACGAACCGTACCAAATGCTGTTTTCGGTTAATCAGAAAATTGGTTTTGAATCGTGTTTTGGGCACGTTTTGACGGCTTAATGTTGTTTCGAACGGACCAAACTACGATTTTGAAGCGTCAAAACTATTCAATGGTTGTTTTTGACAGCCGAAATGTAAAACTGAGCGGCGAAAAATCGACTTTAAGCAGTAGAAATAATAATAAATAAATAATAAATAAATAAATAAATAAACAATATATAAATAAATAAACAATAAATAAATAAATAAACAATAAATCAATAAATAAATAAACAATAAATAAATAAAAAATAAATAAATAAACAATAAATCAATAAATAAATAAACAATAAATAAATAAACAAAATGATACTATTAAAACCGTTTTCGTTGACGAAAACGTGCAAACTGGTTTTCAAGCCTTGTTCAAAAGTTGTTTCTGGCCCTCCAAAAGTTCACCTTAAGCCGTTCCGTTCCGATTTCAATTGCCAAATGTGGCCAAAACTATGATTTTGAACCGTCAAAATTGATTTTGAACCGTCAAAATTGATTTCAAATCGTCAAAATTGATTTCAAATCGTCAAATGTTCTTTTAAGTTGACCTTAAGCCGTTCCGTTCCGATTTCAATTGCCAAATGTGGCCAAAACTATGATTTTGAACCGTCAAAATTGATTTTGAACCGTCAAAATCGATTTTGAACCGTCAAAATTGATTTTGAACCGTCGAAATTGATTTTGAACCGTCGAAATTGATTTCAAATCGTCAAAATTGATTTCAAATCGTCAAATGTTCTTTTAAGTTGACCTTAAGCCGTTCCGTTTCGATTTCAATTGCCAAATGTGGCCAAAACTATGATTTTGAACCGTCAAAATTGATTTTGAACCGTCAAAATTGATTTCAAATCGTCAAAATTGATTTCAAATCGTCAAATGTTCTTTTAAGTTGACCTTAAGCCGTTCCGTTCCGATTTCAATTGCCAAATGTGGCCAAAACTATGATTTTGAACCGTCAAAATTGATTTTGAACCGTCAAAATTGATTTTGAACCGTCAAAATTGATTTTGAACCGTCAAAATTGATTTCAAATCGTCAAAATTGATTTCAAATCGTCAAATGTTCTTTTAAGTTGACCTTAAGCCGTTCCGTTCCGATTTCAATTGCCAAATGTGGCCAAAACTATGATTTTGAACCGTCAAAATTGATTTTGAACCGTCGAAATTGATTTTGAACCGTCAAAATTGATTTCAAATCGTCAAATGTTCTTTTAAGTTGACCTTAAGCCGTTCCGTTTCGATTTCAATTGCCAAACGTGGCCAAAACTATGATTTTGAACCGTCAAAATTGATTTTGAACCGTCAAAATTGATTTCAAATCGTCAAATGTTCTTTTAAATTAGGTCCGTTCGTTTTGGTTACACCTCCTAAACTTTTCTACACTAACTCTTGAGTGAGTGCAGAGAGGTGAAGTTTAATAGGTTTGTTCTTTTTTCATTCATCCTCTTCACCTCTCTGCACCCGTTCAAGAGTTAGTGCAGAAAAGTGTAGAAAAGTGTAGAAGGTGTAGCCAAAAAGAACAGACCTATTGTTAAACAATTTTTGATTATTGCGGTAAAAACTTTTCATCTTGTCGCTGAACGGTTTGAAAGCGGTTTTTTCTTCGTTTTTCTTTTCGTTTTTTTTTTTTACTTTCAACCAATGCAAATTTTTCTGGCCAACAAACAAACTTTTTGTCCGACAAAAGACGAACGTTTTGAAAATTGCCGTTTCAGCCGGATGGTGAACTGAATTTAAATTTCTTTTTCAAAAATTTTGAACTCGGAATAATCGAACCGTGAAAATTACCTGCCCTTTGTCCACGAGGCGGCCCCATTAAAAAAAAAGTTGTTTTTGAGTCGTTGAAAGCTCCGTTTATATGGCTAAGCTTTCGAAATTGAGCTTTAGACGAAATTCGGAACGTGGGGGACCCAATTATTACTATTTATTTTTTGTTTTTTTTTTGTTTAGACAAAATATTTTAGCAACAACCAAGCCAAAAAGGAACAAACCAGAAACGTGTCAAAATGCCTGTGTTTCACACGAAAACGATCGAGAGCATTTTGGAGCCGGTAGCGCAGCAGGTAAGTTCGAACAAAAAAAACCATTTTAGGAAAAGATTTCGTTTGATCTTGAATATTTTTTTTCGGCGTCTCTTCACTTTTCCCCTCGCGGTTTTTTTTTCCAACAACTTCTAGGCGGTATTACAACGTTCCGGTTATTTTTAGATCGAAGATGTTTTGGGGCCGCATGACTCAGATCTAAACACAATCCGCTTCGCGCACCAATGACGAGTCTTAGTGTTTACGACAATCTTTCGTTTTCGTTTGGCGCGCGATAAAAAAAAGAAATACGAACGATGTAGTCATTCATTCCATTAGCGTGCGATGACTTGAACCTACACACGACACGTGAGCTGGGGGGGGGGGGGGGGGGGGGGTGGGGGAGGGTGGGCGCGCTGGGCGCACATCTGTTCTTCTTTTCGATTAACACGGCGATTTTTAGTGGGTTTTTGATCGAAGGAAAACTCCGCCACATCTGGCAAAGCAAGGGGGAGCTTCCAAATCCCAAATTAAACAGATCAAAAAGAAGTGTAGTCCCCTCGAGCGGCCCCCCCCCCCTCCGTCCACTGCTTTGATTTTCCCCACGTCCGCACTCCCGTCAGGATTTTATCGCACAAAGCGTGAATCATTCGATGGGGGGGAAGGCGATTTCCGTTTAGCGAATCCAAAAAAAAAGCAACTTCTTATTGAATCTGATAAGAGCAGAACGTGCAGTAAAATATAAACATCTTGGGGAAACGCCCCAACCGCGCCATAAGACCTCCTTCGGGTGTCGGGGATCCCAGGGCCCCATTTCAGGACCATTTAGTTCCGATCGGACCGATCCTGCCACCGTGTGCGCCCCAATTTTCGATCTAGGCACCTCATATCTACCAAAATTGGAATGGCATCCCCAAACCTCCCCACCCCCGAAGAGGTGCTAATACTCTAAATGGAAAATAACGAAGGTATCATCTTACCGGACACACCTGGTGGAAGTAGCGTGCTTTTATTTATAGCTTGGTCGGATGAAGACAACGGCGCCCAACGTCCAACTACAGCCCGAACTGAATTCGAAGGTGTACTAAACACACCCGGGGGGGGGGGGGGGGGGTAGGCTTTGCTCGGCTTCGACGACCTTGCCAACACCCGATTTATTTTTTTCAGTTTTTTATTAGATTAGATTTGGGAATTGGGGCTGGTTTGGTTGCCTCTGTCGCTGAAGCCTCAATTGGGCCTATTGTGGCGTCCCGCCTGGATTGTCTATGATTCCTCCTCGATCCCTGCGCCTTTCAATGAAGCTTAGTATTGAAGAGGATTGGTCAAGAATTGCGATGGTTCCATGAAGCCCGGATCGAAGTGACGAAGCCCCCCGCACGTTCACAGGCGATGTGCTCGGGTGTTTCGCCTTCGTCGTCGCAAATTCTGCATACTTTGCTCTCAGAGAGACCAGTCCTCGATGCTTCCTCGTGTAACAATGTCTAGTCAGAGCTCCCACTGGAATGGGATGTCTGTCTAATTTCCGATATTCAGAGACGTTCTGTTCTCCGGATGCTTGGGCTTTGAGTGTCTGTTGCCCCGCTGTCTGTCTGTTTGGTTTGTCGCTGCTTGGTCTTTGCTCTGTTGCTCGGGGTGTCTCCACCGAGCCCAACGTCGCGTCGTCCTTCGCTGCTTGGCTTTCTCCGATGTTTGGCTTGTCTCTGCATGGTATATCGCTGCGTGGCATGCTTCTGGCTTCTGCTTCTGGATCTTCTCTGCTGTTGGTTTCCTCTGCATCTAAGGGGGCTGCGCTTGGACTAGAAGCGGTGTCTTACTGTCGTGCAGTTTCAGGTTATGTGATTCGGATTCATCGAACACACCCTCACATAAAGTGGAGACTGGACAGTGACGGCCATAGATCCAGTTCTTCGAGGTTCCAAAGCTAGTGTATTAGAGGATTCATCAAACCCAAACAAAGCCAGGAAGATCGAGCTCGGCAAGTCTTAAGTTTCTCAGGCGGGTCAATAAAACTACAACCTTCGTCCCAAAAGACTCGACGCCCACTGGCTTCACCATTACTGATTGCCCGATCGTCGGGGTCCAGTGGCGTCGTCTCAGGTTGTAGTGGCGTCCTTGATCTTGTGCGGCGCGTTCCAAATTACGCCTGACGATGCGGAAAGCTTCCTGTAACCTGGTGGCTTTTTCGGCGGGTGTTTGTGTGATGTTGCCAGTCCCGAAGGTTAATTCGTCGTAGAGTGTTCGAGGTAGACGAAGCTCCCGTCCCTGAGTTAGGAACGCAGGGCTGTACCCCGTCGTCTCTGATATGGCGGAGTTGATGGCCAGCCAAATCTCTGGCAGAAGATTGTCCCAATCGCGTTGATTTTCGCCGCTCAACTGGGCGATAATTGTTTTGGCGGTCCTATTCATTCGCTCGGTGGGATTTTCTTGTGGCGTATACGGGGCGGTGAACTGCTGCTTTATTCCTAGCTCGGATAAAAACTTCTGGAACGCTCTACTAGTGAATTGGGTCCCATTGTCGGTGACTAGCACTTTGGGGACACCGTACCTGGCCATGATTCGTTCCCGGAATGCTTTCCGCAATCCGTCGCTGGTTGCCTTCCGGAGTGGAATCAGCTCGGTCCATTTGGAGAACTTATCAAATGACACTTTGCGATTTTTGCCACATTCCCGCGTTGATTTCGGCTGTGCGAAACCGCACAGAATGAACAGGACAGTGGAACATTTGGGCGAACTCCATGAACTCCTGCTCCTATACACCTTAATCAGTTTTGGATCCGTCTGTGTACCAGATGATCCCGGTTTTCGAGTGGGTTTGTTCGATCCTCGCCCCCTCTCAGGTAGGACAACTTTGAATGGCCTAGTGAAATTAAATTCAATCAGAAAGTGGCATCGCTAGTACGGCGGGGTCCTTCTTGAGCTCCGCCGGAAAGTGTTGTGAACGGAGGCCTTCGACTTAAAAAAAGTCAAAATAACCGAAGGAAAGGTTGGGGATCGGGAATCAGGGCTCCAATTCCGCCTACGTCCGAATTGGTGGCTGAAATGCAAACTGGAGCGACGTGCTTGCTGGCTTCCGGGCTAGCTGCGGCTGGTGGGGGGTACGTTGTTTGCACCTCAGACCATAAAACCCATGGCCTGTACAACAAAAATTTCACGCCGACTTAGGCCTCCGTTCACAACAAAAGAGTTGTTTTATATTCTGGGGATACGGGATTACGGAAATAGACCACGAATAGAAAATGCTTTTATTTGGAGACATGCGTAATTCACTCCTGACAACTGACATCCGACAAGATGACATAAATCGTTTTTACAGAATTCACAACAGACAATGTAGCTTCGAAGTGAAGTTGGCTGGAAATAAATTAATGATCTTTTCCAATTTACTGTTTTGCGCTCCGAGATCAAAAGTTTGTATGTAGTGAACCTTGCTTCCTAGAGACTCACTTCTAAGTCCCGCTTAAACTCGTTTCGAATTTTAAAACCGTCCGACAAGGTTGTACTGCTATAGCCAAATGGGTTCTAGGCGAGCTGAGAGCCATAGTTGTTCCTGCCCAGCCCAGTAATGCATAGGGCAGGACGCTCCCCTTAGGGAGGGCCTTGAATCTTGGCAAATCGGCGAATTCTGTACTGAAGTAAACGTGCAAGGTTTTAAGAAGTCCGCTCTTGTTCAAAATCGGTTCGCCTTCTTAACGCTATTCACACCTTGACTAGGTTCGGGTTGCCCAAAGTCTTGGCGATTCTCCTACTCCTTTCACTCCGTCAGTATTGCCGCTGATAGTCCAAATCAGGGTTCTCCTCTTTTGCGGGCCTCGAACTGCACACTGACCGTTCCTTATGGTCGCGTAGATCTTTCAGTTCCCAGTTTATGACCGTTCTCCGGCTTGGGTTTAGGTTCCTTCGCCCGGAAGGCCCGGACTGTCTTCTTCCCGGTCCGCGTCCTTCACCTTCACCGAACGTATTCCCGAATCGACTCTAACCGATTTCATTTGATAGGTCTCGCGGCTAGTCATTCTACACGAAGAGGCCGAAGATGGCAATGCCATGCCCGATCTTAGCCGGCCGGTACAAGCAGTCTCGCTGGCCGTTACAAATCTCGTCAAGGTCGGCAAAGAAACAATCAACAGTTCGGACGATAAGATCCTGAAGCAGGACATGCCGTCGGCACTGGTACGTGTCGAGGAGGCGTCGCAGCTCCTGGAAGAGGCATCCGGTATGCTTCGATCCGATCCATATTCCGGACCGGCACGCAAGAAACTGATCGAAGGAAGCCGCGGCATTCTGCAAGGCACCTCGTCGCTTCTCCTCTGCTTCGACGAGTCCGAAGTGCGAAAAATCATTCAGGAATGTAAGCGGGTCCTGGACTATCTGGCCATAGCCGAGGTGATCGATACAATGGAAGATCTCATTCAGTTCCTCAAGGATTTAAGTCCGTGCCTGAGTAAGGTATCGCGCGAGGTTGGGGCGCGTGAGAAGGAGCTCACGCATCAGGTCCACAGCGAAATACTGGTCAGATGTCTCGAGCAGGTGAAGATTCTCGCGCCCATTCTCATCTGCAGCATGAAGGTCTACATTCATATCGTCGAGCAAGGCGGTAAAGGAGCGGACGAGGCTGCCGAGAATCGTAACTACTTGTCGTCTCGTATGAGCGACGAAATCCAGGAAATCATTCGCGTCCTACAGCTAACTACCTACGACGAGGACACCAGCGAACTGGACAATCTCACCGTCCTTAAGAAGATCCAGAACGCTATCCGCAACAAGATGGAGTCGGCGACCGACTGGCTGGCCAATCCGTACGCGTTACGTGGCGGTGTCGGTGAAAAGGCCCTACGGCAAATCATCGAGAATGCACACCGGGTGGCCGATCGATGCTTGCCGCAGGACGCGCACACCATACGAAAAATGGCCGACGATATAACGACCATGTCGAACGCCCTATGCGAATTGCGTCACGACGGCAAAGGTACGACGCCCCAGGCTGAAGGACTAGCGCGCGAAATTCGCGAGAAGCTCGGCAATCTTGAGCAGGCGATACAAAGTGCGGTCATGGGTGTGGACAAGGCCGGACTACAGCAGACTGCGCATACCGTTCAAGGTCGTCTCGAGCAAGCATGCCGCTGGCTCCAGAATCCCGGACTGGACGACAAAGGTCTCGGTCAGCGAGCGATCGCTCTGATTGTCGGCGAAGGCAAGAAAGTCGCTGAAGGCTGTCCCGGCCATCAGAAAACCGAAATTCTGCAGCTATGCGACGAGGTCGAGGCGCTCTCGAATCAATATTCGAAATTATGTGCGGCCGGGCTGGGCAATTCGCCCGAAGGTCAGGAAATCGCGCGCAAACTAAACCAGAAATTGCACGAGCTCAAGCAACGTATCCAGAACGCACTGGTCAATCGTGTCGTCGAGGACTTCATGGACGTTTCGACGCCCCTCAAGCAATTCACCGATGCCGTTAACGTGGCGGAAGGTACGCCCGGACGCGAACAAAACTTCAACCAGAAATCGAACAATCTTCAAGCGTTCAGCGATCGTGCGTCCAAAACCAGTCGCATGGTAGCAGCCGGCGGTTCCGGCGGCAATAAGAAAATCGCCGAAGTTCTTCTATCGTCCGCGTCACAGATCGATAGTCTAACGCCGCAACTAATATCGGCCGGACGCATCCGTATGAACTATCCGACTAGCAAGGCCGCCGAGGAGCATTTGAACAATTTGAAGCAACAGTACGCGGACACGGTTCTCCGAATGCGAACGCTCTGCGATCAAGCGACCGATCCGGCCGACTTCATCAAGACGTCCGAGGAACAAATGCAAAAGTACACGTTCCTGTGCGAGGACGCGATCCGGGCCAAACAGCCGCAAAAGATGGTCGACAACACGTCGAATATAGCGCGTCTGGTCAATCGGGTATTGCTCGTTGCGAAACAGGAGGCCGACAATTCCGAGGATCCGGAATTCACGGCGAAACTAATGAACGCAGCGAATCGATTGGAACGTTCGCTGCCCGCTATGGTGCAGGATGCGAAAATGGTCGCGACGAATATCAGCGATCCGGCTGCGGTGTCTGGCTGGCGCGAGTCCAACAAAAATGTAAGGTTGCGGTCTGGAAGAGTCCCGCGTTCACGGCTCTAACTGGTTTTTTCTTTTTCTTTCATACAGCTCCTGTCGGCCGTCCGGGATGTTCGCGGTTCAATCGTTCAGACGCCGGGAATTCCATCGCCACCGAATCTAGCCGCTCTGAATCTGAATGCCGGTAAGTACTGGTTTTTTGCTCGCCAATTTCGCCAATTTTCAATTCTTCTCGTTTGTAGAACGGGCACCGCCACGTCCGCCCCTACCACGCGAAGGAGTTCCACCGTCCCGTCCACCGCCACCAGAAACCGACGACGAGGACGAAGTATTCCGCGCGATGCCGCACGCAAATCAACCGATTCTGGTAGGTCAATGCTGTTCTTGCTGCCCCCCGTCCTTCACACACCCCCCCCCCCCCCCCCTCTTGTACTCTTACAGATCGCTGCACGAGGCCTCCACCAAGAAGTCCGCCAATGGTCGTCCAAGGACAACGAAATCATAGCAGCCGCAAAACGTATGGCACTACTGATGGCTCGCCTGTCCGAACTGGTCCGGGCCGATTCCAAGGGTAGCAAACGCGAACTGATCGCAACCGCCAAACAGATTGCCGAAGCGTCCGAAGATGTGACCCGTTTGGCCAAGGAGCTTGCACGCCAATGTACCGATCGTCGAATTCGAACTAACCTATTGCAGGTATGCGAACGTATCCCGACAATCGGAACGCAGCTTAAGATCCTGTCGACGGTCAAGGCAACAATGCTCGGTGCCCAGGGATCGGACGAGGATCGCGAAGCAACCGAAATGCTTGTCGGTAATGCCCAGAATTTGATGCAAAGTGTAAGTTCTCAACAAATCCCCGCGCACACTAAACTGATCAATTTTTCCCCCGCACCAGGTTAAAGAAACGGTCCGAGCGTCCGAAGGAGCAAGCATAAAAATCCGATCGGATCAGACCAATCATCGGCTTCGTTGGGTCCGAAGGCAACCGTGGTACCAGTACTAGGCCAACAGATCGCGCTACAGTCCGTTAATTCAACTAACAACACTAACCAACTTCAAGCGATCTAAAGTTAGCCCTCGTGTCTCAATCGTACCCCCCCCCCCCCCCCTAGTTTTCATTTTCTTTGTACCCCCACTTAATTGAAATTAAGCCTTGTCAATTGTAAAAATAATAATTGCGCAATCTCCGAACAGGTGCCTAAATAAAATTGACTAAACTTTGTTGTTTAAGAAACGCACAAATTACAAACCTCTGAAACCACCCACCAAAAATCGTGACCCCCCCCTTCCCCCTCGCTTTTAGCGCCACTGCATCCCACTATTTTGCAAGACCCCCGCCCCCCCACTTACAAACAACAAAACTAACTCCTTTCTTTTTTTTAATATTTAATTTCGTAATTGTAGTTGAATCGTTTTTGTTTTGTTAGTAACAAACTCCATTTAAACATTTAAACACATTGTACATGAATTTCACCTGGTATTCTTAATTTTGTTTTTGTAATTAGCAAATAACTTTTTAACAACGAACTGATTTGAAAAAAAGAGTAGAATTGTAAAAAAGAAAAAAAAAACCAGATAATAATAATAACGAATATTTGGAAATGTTTTTTTGTTTTGTTTTTGAGGAAAAAACATTGTGATCGATCGAAAGTTAGAAAAGAAAAGGGCCAAGGGTCTGGGCGTTCGGAAGCAGTTTTGAAATTGAAACCCCTGTGGAAAGGGAGGGGGAGGGGGGAGGGGTGGGTTGAATATCGAAAAATGGAGAAATGGGTTTGCAGGCGTGTTGTGAACTACGAGGGCGGTTTGATAATGACGTGGAAAAATTGAGAAAACATAATTTTATCCGGAAAAATTTATTTTATTTTTCAACGTAGTCTACTTTTAGCTCGATACACTTAGTCCAGCGTTTTTTTTTCAATTTTTTGATCCCTTCCAAATAATATGATTTGTCCAACCCCTTCAAATGGGGCGTTGGTTTCACTTATGACGTCAGTATTCGTGGTAAATCTCTTTCCAGAGATTTTTCAAGTCTGGAAATAATAAAAAAATCGCAGGGTGCCAAATCTAGAGAATACGGTGGTGGGTGAGGGAGCAATTCGGTACCGTAATTAAAACAGTTTTGCCGTTACAACAGCGGACTTGTGAGCCGGAGCGTTGTCGTGATGAAACAAAACTTTTTTCTTCGCCAAATGACGGCCGTTTTTCCTTGATTTCAGCATCGAAACGAACCAATAACTCAGAATAATATGCTCCTGTTATTGTTTTTCCTTTCTCCAAGTAGTCGATGAATATTATTCCATTGGAATCCCAAAAAAAACTGTCGCCATAACCTTTCCAGCTGATGTAACGGGTTTTTGCCTTCTTCGGTGCACGCTTGAACCCGGCTTTCATCCATTGTTTTGACTGTTCTTTGGTTTCTGGAGTGTAGTGGTGAATCCATGCTTCATCAACAGTTACGAATCAACGAAAAAATTCATTTGTATTACGTTAAAACAGTTGCAAACCGTGCTGTCCCACGATTGCGTTTTTAGTCGATTGTGAGCAAACGTGCGGCAGCCATCTTGCGGATAGCTTTCTCATGTCCAAATGGTTTTTCAAAATATACCAAACACGTTCAAATGAGATGCTTACTACGTTCGCTATCTCACGCACTTTTACTCGACGATCGTCTATCACGATATCATGGATTTTATCGATCATTTCTGGCGTGGTGATCTCATTTGGACGACTTGGACTTGGTATGGTTTTTTTGCTCTCGTACGATCACATTTGAATTCAGAAAACCATTTGTAAATCATTCGGATGACGAGCAGAGCAAGCCACGACGACCAATGCAAGCCACGACGAGAAGAGCGAGCCACGTCAAGCGTGGCCCGCGATGGTGGTGCAGAGTCCTCATAATGCTTATCTAATTTTTCTTTGGTTACTTTAGCTGTTTTCCCTTTTAAAAAAATTGTGTTTAATCAACACACGAAATTCACTTTTATCCATTTTCAACAATTTTTGTAAGTCGACTTGCTTAGACGGCTGCTTCTCGAAAACTAAACGAGGTACGAGGCTTAAACTTTGCAGGCAATCTATTTAAGGATGGTCCAGGTAAAAAAAAATAACGAATTCCTTATCTGCCCACTCCTTCTTGATTTTTCCACGTCATTATCAATCCGCCCTCGTACATCTTACAGCGGACGCATCAAGGACCATAAGCATCGCATGTATTATTACGCAAGCACGTGAAAGTGAAAAGATATTCGATATCTGATAAGACCTGGGGATTCGTGAAAAAGTTAAACAACCCCCTTTGCACCACCTTAGGGGTCGAATTTTAAAAAATCCTGAAAACACTTTCTAGGTATTTATATGAAGAAGCCGTACAATAAAAATGAATTCAATATTTGAAAAGACCTAATAGATATGACGAAAACCGTGAAAATATATGCATTCCATTTTCACTGATTATTTTTTTTGCCCCCCCTCCGAACGCCAATGGATATTTGAATTTTTTTTTTATCTAAATTAGTTTTCTAGTTGAACTACATAAACGTACCGAGTTTCAACTTTGTAGCATAAGCCGTTCAATAGATAGGAAAAAAACCCCCCACCCCCGTACCATATTACGCCTATAAAAAATTATATTTTTCCAACATGCTACTAATATAGCTCTATCTAAATATCAAGTTTCAGCTTTATATCATTATAGGTTGTCGAGATATTAAAATCGGAACTTTTTCCTTTTCACCCTCCCCCACCCTAACCCTCTACACCCACACTTCCAAAATTTTGTTTTCTACTAGGGGTCTAATAGGCCCACTTCTGGTAAAAATTTGAAGTATCTATCTTACACCGTTCTTGAGATATAAGACGTGTATTTTTAAAAAAATTATTATCCCCTCCACTTTCATGCTCCTTCGCCCTTTTTAAAAATTTTACTTTCAGCAAACTTCATTTGTCAACCTTTATACACAAACCAAATTTTATTTGTCTAGTGCAATCGGTTCGTGAGATATCGTAATCTAAAGTTTTTCACCCCCCACCGCGGTACGCCACTGACCCCACTCAAAAATTTATTTCCGATCTATTCTCCTAGTATACCTACAGATATTCAAAAAGTTTCAATTTTGTAACTTTAACCGTTTAGGAGATATGGATTTTAGAAAGTGTCGATCTCACCTTTTTTGCGTTTCGGACGCATTATTTTTCCCCCCCCCACTCCCAAACCCCTTCACCTATATCGGCAATTTTTTTTGCAAATGGGTCCACTATCGAAACTCTATATAAGTTTCAAATTTCAGCCTCCTAGCATAAGCGGTTGTTGAGATCTAGAAACCAAAATTTTTCGTCTAAAACGCTTCCCCCTCCTCTCCCCGAACACTTCACCCCCTCCCTCACAGTTTGGTCACTTCAAGGGGCCTACCCATTCTATCTACGAAAAAAAATTCAACTAAATAGCTCAAAGGGTTTGGGAGCTACGAGCCTTCAAACAATTTTGCGTACACCGGTCGACGTACGGCGGACAGACGGACTGCTTGCTTTTTTCGTGTCTACTAGTCATGAAACGTGAAAAAAAAATTGTTCAATGCAGGAAATTTTTTTTTTTTTTAAAAATCGAAAACAATATTGTATTATTAAAATAATAAAGTAAAAAAAATCTTTATTTCTCAACATAGTCTCCCTTTAGGTCGATACACTTTTTTCAGCGATGTTGGAGCCGCGCCCTCTTTACAGTGCGAACTCCTCAAAATAACTGTCAACCGCAGACAGACTCCACCTGTTGGCAAATCTTTCATCATCGAGCCATTTTTGTTAAGTTTGAAAAGAGAAAATAATCCGAAGGGACTAAATCTGACGAATAGGATGCGCTTCCTCAACTCGAACTTTAACTCATTGATTTGGATCACCGGCGAAAACGGATTTGTGAACCGGTCCAACAATACTTTCTTCTTTGCCAAATGCGGCCGCTTTTCCTTGATTTCATCACTCAAACGGCTGCAAACGCGTAACACCCACCATTAATTGTTTGTCCTTTTTCAGGATAATCATTCCACGTGCATCTCAAAAAAAAACTGACGCCATCGGCCTTGCCTGCAGATGGGACTGCTTTCGTCTTCTTTTTGACGCGATTTTCCCCTGTTAGTCCATTGTTTTGACTGTTCCTTCGTTTCAGTTGTGACGTAATGGACCCATGTTTCGTCCACGGTTATGAATCGACGCAAAAACTCGGCTTGATTGCTGTGAAACATCGCCAAACACTCGATTGAGAAACATCCCCACGACGCTGTTTTGTTCCTTTTTGAGCGTCACGCGGCAGCCATCTTGACTTTCTCATGTCAAAAATTTTCCAGTCGATGTACATCACTTTTTCAAATGCCAACCATGTCGGCTAGTAGCTCGACGGTCATCCAAAACAATTTTGTGGATTTTCTTCGCAATTTCGGGTGTGGTGATCGACCAGTGCGTTCGTTGTTCGCCTTGAGAGCACGTACGGCCTTGCCATCGAATTTTTTATTGTTGCGCGCGAAGGAGCAGACGCCCCCAGACTAGAATCCAGTTCGGCTTTGACATTGGTTGGACACTGAGACCTGTCAAATAAAAGTATCGTATCGCAAACGAATACCAATTTTTTCCATGTTTAAAAATTCACTGAGCGCGTTCGCTACTGATGGCTGCCAAACAACGACTAAACAACGTAGCGTCTTCAAACTTCAAACTTAACCCTTAAAGCGATGGTTCTTTCTACCATAGTATTTGTAGCAACCCTTAGCGATTGCCACGCCAACTGAACGACAAGTTGAACGGTAACGATCGAAGATGCGTCACAGTCTACGAAGAATACCCGCGTCGTTTAGATCTTGTGATTTTTTTGAATTATTTTAACATAACAAACCTTTCTTTCTGCTTCAAAGACTTTATATTAAAATAATTGAAAAAAATCACAAGATCTAAACGACGCGGGTATTCTTCGTAGACTGTGACGCATCTTCGATCGTTACCGTTCAACTTGTCGTTCAGTTGGCGTGGCAATCGCTAACGGTTGCTACATATTTTCTTTCAACCGCCATCTATACGTCAGGCGGGGGGAAAGGAAAATAGAAAAGAAATCACTAGAACTCTATTTTTTTTTTTTGGATATATTTTCGATATTTCGAAATGTTGCTTTATTGATTTGTTTTTTTTTTGTTTTTATTTTTTTTTTATTTTAATTAATTTTGTTGGAATTAAAATAAGCTTAGTTTTTTTTTTGTTTTCCCTTATTTAAATTTAACCACTCATGTTTTGTTTTTTTATATAATATTTAAATACATTCTGTATATTTGAAGTATATTTTATCTAAAGATTGAATTTAATTATCCTGTTTTGGGTTTTTTAATTATTTATTTATTTTGTTGTTGTTGTTCTTTTAATATTTAATAAAGCTTTACATTAAAAACATCGTGTATGTGAAGAATATGTTCATTTTTAATAAATTTTCTTTTAATCTGATTTGAATTGTTTTATTTATTTAGTTTTTATATTTTATACTCTTAGTATGACTAGGTTTTGTTTTTCTCCATTTTTTTTTTTATTATTTTTAATAATAGAATTATCTATAAACTTTTGTTTCCTTTCTTTCGTTTTTTTTTTTTGGGTTTTTGTAGCGTAATAATTTTTGATAATCAAAGACAAGAATATATTTAGAGAAAAATGAAAAACAAATGGAAAAGAAGATTCGAGAGAAGAACATTAAGTTATTAACCACCAAGGCTCTTATTTTAAAAATTTTTATGTTTTATTAATAATTTTGTTATTATTTAGTTTATATTTAAGTGTCCATTCAGAATGTTAGATGCTTACGTTAAATTTACTTAGATTCCTTAAAAGTTCTTTTTTTTTTGTTTTCATTTAATTTTACAAAAGAAGAACACGGTATTAATCTTAAGATTGAATATACAAAAAAAAAAGAAAGGAGAAAAATACAAGATTTATTAACAACAAAACACTTTATTATTGAAATAATAAAGTAAAAGAAAGTAATTCGGTCAAGCGAATTTGTTTTTTTTTTTAATTATTATTATAAATAATTGTTTCAAGTTTTTTTTTTGAATTTATAATTCAATTTTGTTGTGCTTTTTTTTGCTATAAACTATTTTTAGTGAAGGCGCTTGATTCATTTAAAATATTTTACATTACTTAAAAAAAAAAAAAAAAAAACGCGTACTTTAATTAAGCGGGAAAATTGAAATTCAGCAAATTTTTTTTTGAATTTTCCGGCGATTTTCTTGTTAGTTTCATGTTTAGTCGGTTTACATAAATTGAATGAATTAATTTTTTTGGATGGGAGTTTCTTGCGGAAGAAAAGGAGAATGGGACGGCATGGGAACAATTATGTACGACCTGGGCACATTCTTCCAGCGCACGACGTCTGTCTGTTTTTTTTTTGTGGATAATTCTTCAAAACGATTAAGAAAAACTGTTGGTTTTTTTTATGCCTTGTCTACTCTCGAGAGTTGACCGCTGAAGATGACTCTCGGAGAGCAGTGACACTGTATACATTGTACGCTCTCAGATAGTAGCGTCGCTTTACACGTACTACTCTCGGGGGTGGGGAGAGGGTTGGGGGAATGCCACTGTAAGTGCGATACTCCCGGAGAGAAGCGACTGATTGTAAGTGCGATATTCGGAGAGAAGCGGCACTTTATGTGCGATACTCTCGATGAGTAGCATCGATGTAAGTGCGATATACTCAGAGAGAAGCGACACTGCAAGAGCGATCCTCTCGGAGAGTAGCATCGATGTAAGTGCGATATACTCAGAGAGAAGCGACACTGCAAGAGCGATACTCTCGGAGAGTAGCATCGATGTAAGTGCGATATACTCAGAGAGAAGCGACACTGCAAGAGCGATCCTCTCGGAGAGTAGCATCGATGTAAGTGCGATATACTCAGAGAGAAGCGACACTGCAAGAGCGATACTCTCGGAGAGTAGCATCGATGTAAGTGCGATATACTCAGAGAGAAGCGACACTGCAAGAGCGATCCTCTCGGAGAGTAGCATCGATGTAAGTGCGATATACTCAGAGAGAAGCGACACTGCAAGAGCGATCCTCTCGGAGAGTAGCATCGATGTAAGTGCGATATACTCAGAGAGAAGCGACACTGCAAGAGCGATACTCTCGGAGAGTAGCATCGATGTAAGTGCGATATACTCAGAGAGAAGCGACACTGCAAGAGCGATACTCTCGGAGAGTAGCATCGATGTAAGTGCGATATACTCAGAGAGAAGCGACACTGCAAGAGCGATACTCTCGGAGAGTAGCATCGATGTAAGTGCGATATACTCAGAGAGAAGCGACACTGCAAGAGCGATACTCTCGGAGAGTAGCATCGATGTAAGTGCGATATACTCAGAGAGAAGCGACACTGCAAGAGCGATCCTCTCGGAGAGTAGCATCGATGTAAGTGCGATATACTCAGAGAGAAGCGACACTGCAAGAGCGATACTCTCGGAGAGTAGCATCGATGTAAGTGCGATATACTCAGAGAGAAGCGACACTGCAAGAGCGATACTCTCGGAGAGTAGCATCGCTACAGATACGGTACTCTCGGAGAGAAGCGACACTGTAAATCTATTGTAATGTAAGTACTTTTAAAGTGTAGCATCGCTGTAGATGCACTGTTCCCGTTGAGAAGCGACAATGTAAGTGCGATACTCTCGGCGAGAAGCGACACTGTAACGGTGCTACTCTTGGGGTGGACAGATGCACAACTCTCGAAGAGTTGTAGCATACACAGCTTCGATGTTCTTGACGAGCTTAAGCCCCTCGTACGATCGGATTCCAAAGCGGACCCTAGATCGGCAAATTCAAACAATAATCCGTAATTGTAACAGGAACGACACAACCATGTGTTTGATACTCTTTCATGTTGTTACTTCGAAATCCCGGCTCGACGGACCAACAAATGTTTCGATTCTAATCAGTGAACGTTGTCAATAGGCGGCTTGATCTAGGTGGCCAAACTGGGGGGCGGGGGACCTCACAACCGAGAAGGCTGGAGGCGGTACATACAGGAGGCCAAGGTCTGCCATTGTAAGTAAGTAAGAACGCCCTTGGAAGAGGGCAAAAAAGCCACTTAACAATAATTGTTCGATACTCTGTCAGTTGTTACTTCAAATTCCGGCTCGACGGACCAACAAATGTTTCGATTCTAAGCAGTGAACGTTGTCAATAGGCGGCTCAATCTAGGTGGCCAAACTGGGGGGGGGGACCTCACAACCGAGAAGGCTGGAGGCGGTACATACAGGAGGCCAATACTAAATGGTATAAGAGGATAGTGGATGGAAGATGGAGGATAGTGGATAGAGGATGGTGGATGGGAGATGGTGGGTGAAGGATGGTGGATAGAGGATGGAGGATAGAAGATGGAGGATGGTGGATGGAGGATGGAGGATGGAGGATAGAAGATGGAGGATGGTGGATGGTGGATAGAGGATGGAGGATGGTGGATAGAGGATGGTGGATGGATGATGGAGGTTGGGGGATGGTAGAAGGAGAATGGTGGATCGATGATGGTTCGTACTTAATTTTACGATCGGGGGCTGAGAAAACAAATAATTTTTTTAACGCAGAAACCATCGAGGGCATACCCTCAACAAATCACCAAAGTTTAATCGCAATTGAATGAGTGGTTTAGGAGCCTATACAGGACAAACAGACAAACAGCGTGAACAACGGGAGAAACAGGAGCAATGGATAAACGGGAGAAACGGTGAGATCAACAGGAGCAACGGGAGTAACAGGGGCGATAGAACAACGTGAGCGTAGCCACGGTACGCGTCTAGTAAGTAATAAATTTTATAATTTTTTTTGTTGTCGACATAAAACACAATTTTTTTTTTTTTGAATAGTGTGTAAAAGGGGCCGGAGCATCCGAGGAAAAGACGGACAAACAGGGGTTCGAAAATAATTTCGTGGGTTTTAAATCCTAACTACGTAATTATTTAAAAGCTTTGTTATTTCATTTAATTATTATTTAAATTCTTTTCATTGTTTCATTTAAAATCTTTATCCATTTTTGTTTAATAGTTTGTAATTGAAAAAATCGTTATTTAACTTTTTTGCTTTTCATTGCTGAACTCGAAGTTAACTCTAGGCGTGACTAAATAAATAAATTTATTGAAAAATATAAATAAATTTATTCAAAAACAGAAAAACGACAGAAACCGATCAAATAAGAGCAATATATTGAAAAATACTGTATTATTGAAATAATAAAGTAAAAGCTGTTAAAATTCGATTTAGTTAAAATGTTTTTTATTCCTTGTTGATGTTTTTTTCTTTAAGTTCATGCAATTTGTTTTTAATAGTTAATATATTTATAAAATTACTGCATTTATTTATAAGATAAAAGACAATAGTTTCGTATTTTTTTTTTTTTGTTTCCTTTAAGATTTTATTTACCTACACAAAAAGTTTAATTATAATTTGTTTGTTTTTTTTTCTCGCGCATTTGTTTATTTTCTAAGACAGAAAAATAGATACAGAGAAATTGTGTGCCAAAAATTCCAATTGTTCTGTTCGAAAATTCAAAACAACAAATCAACTTAATTAACAATAATCTCGATCTAATGGTAAAAATTGATTTACATTAGGAGATTATTTTATAACAAACAAAAACAAAAACAAACCGTTTTATTTATAAATTGCACATTTACACACAGAAATACGGTCACTCCCCCCCTCCCAATTTTTTAATAATAGGGGGAAATGTTTAAAATATGAAAAAAAGAGACAGAACGAGTGAGAAAGACAAGTAGGCAGAGAGAAGATTGTTGTTATTTAGTTAATTTTTAAATATTAAAAACTAAAAGTGTTTATTGCATTTGATTTGATAAGTTTTCTTGCCTTTGTGTGTGTAGTTTTGAATTGTTCGTTTTTAGTTTTTATTTAGCAGAAATTGTGTTTTTAATTCAAGATTCAATCGTTTTATTTAAGGCTTAGCAAATATATAGTTAGTTTTTTTTTTTTTTTTTTCATTTTTAAAGGTATCAGTCAAAAGCGTCTTATTTATTTATATTTATATTTTACTTTTTTTTTTTTTTTTTAATTTTAAATTCATTTGGTTAGTAATGTTTGTTTTTATCAAAGAATTTTATAAATTTACAGTAAAACTAAACACAAAAAAAAAACAACTTACATCTAGTCATAAATCGGTCGCAAAACAAGCTGTCCTGACCTTAAGCATGTCACTTTTGACATTAGCCCGTTTTGACACTTCTATTCAAAAAATTATGTGTAGATATATCGAAGGGGACATGTTTAAATTGTATGGAAAAAAAAGGGGGAGAAGATACCACGCATTGAGGCGGATTTGTTTGAAAGGAAAGGAAAGAAGGTGTCACCGAGTGGGGCGGGGAAAAGTGAGTCATTGTTTGACGAAAGACCGAACGACTGTCAAGCTAGTAAAACCATGAATTCGTTAGTAGCTGGGCACCCTTATGTAGGACTGATACCCGTATTATTGCGGGCGAGGGGGGGGCGCTAATTGTCGTCACAAAATCAATCCGAAGAGATTAAGCCCCTGCAGCAGGTGCGCACGTTAAATCACTCGACTATTCATGCTCTTATCGGTATACAAGCCAATTTTAGGGTCGGCGTCGACGTTGGCCGGGCTTGATTAAAAGTAGTGTGCAAAAAAGGGTGTTTGAAAAAAAAAACACCCTTCGCTCAAACACAGGGTAGTCCCAAAAGTACACGACCTGACGTTTATAAATGGCGGTTGTTTAAAAAAAAATCGTATCACTACAAAGCTCAAGTTTGAAGTTTGACATGTGCGCAAAATGGCTGACGCATGCTGCTCACAATTGAACAAGAACGTCGTCGCAAGGATGTTTCACAGCAATCAAGCCGAGTTTTTGCGTCGATTCATAACCGTGGACGAAACATGGGTCCATTACGTCACGTCTGAAACGAAGGAACCGTCAAAACAATGGACTAACAGGGGAAGATTGCGTCAAAAAGAGGACGAAGGTATTCCCCCATCTGCAGGCAAGGCCGATGGCGTCAGTTTTTTGGGATACGCGTGGAATGATTATCTTGAAAAAGGAAAAACAATTAACAGCGAGTGCTATGCGAACTTATTGCAGCCGTTTGAGTGATGAAATCAAGGAAAAAGAAACGGCCGCATTTGGCGAAGAAGAAAAAGTGTTGTTTGGTTCATCCGTTATTGCGGTGGCCAATTGCTTCCTAACGCACCTGATTCGCCAGATTTGGTGGTCCTCTCGGTTTATTTTCTCTTCTCAAACTTGAAACTAATGTCGAGACTGCAGAAGATTTGGACGCCGGAGTTGGGACACTAGAAACGGCCCTGAATTACCGCCGGCTTGGAGCAGTATCCGAATAGTGTTTATTACACACAAAAGTTGGTATGACGAGCAGATATCAGACCCGAACCCGAGTGGGAGCTCTCGGGACTGGACATTGTTACACGAGGAAGCATCGAGGACTGGAAAGCAAAGTATGTAGAATTTGCGATGATGCAAAGACGGAACACCCGAGCACATCCCCTGTGAACACGTGCTGGGGGCTTGGGTCACTTCGGTCAGGGCTTCACGGAGCCATCGAAATTCCTGACTTCGATCTTCGAAAAATACTTAAGCGAAAGGCGCAGGGGGATCGAGGCGGAATCATAGACAATCCAGGCGCGGGACGCCACAATAGGCTCAATTAAGGCTGAACAGTGACAGATGCAACCAAACCAACCCCAGTATGTCTTCTGGAGTTTTACGTGAACACCTGCCACGAGGGCTTAATTCCGCGGTCCTCTTCGGACACGGATTGATTTTGTGACCACAATCAGAGCCCCTCCAATAAAGGTGGTATCGTTTTATATAGGGGTGCAAGCCTTTACATTCATACCGATGGATGCGAGACCTATCTAAATCTTTGCCGTTCTGTGGGTCCCAATTCAAAAGCTATTCTTAGAGGAGCCTAACATCTGTCGTGCGTGAAGACACTGGAACGCTTACTGAAGACAGATCTTGGAACGATCGCTGCTAAATCACAGCACGCGCTTATCTCAAGAACAGACCGACAGTGACGGCTCTCCACGAATTCGTATACTCTAGCCGCCTTTCCCAGGCGGCGAGACAGGCAACAGGGTTCGAGTGGATCATTGAGATCTTGAAAAGAGCACTGTGGGTAAGAAAAGCTCATATGGGCTTCTATCACCGCGGGGGTTGCGAGATAGACTAAAAAATCTGTCCCCGGAAGAAAGAAACCCCACCGTAAGCCGTTTGAGAAGAAGCGGCCAAGTCGAACGGCTAATTCTTAGCATGGGCTAGGCTTCGAAAATTCAAAAACCAAGCGGCATCTTTACATCGAGAAAACATCACTGCCTAAAAGAATCGAGTTTCAACGGCTCAATTCTTCCAAAACGAAATCAACACTGGCTGCAGCTCCATCAACGAAAACCAACAAGTCGGGCCGGATCAATTGAAATAAGCAAAAAATTAAATAAATAAAAAAAAAAAACCATCGAATAATAAATAATAAAATGTATTTAAGCAATTAAATCAACAAAAACTTATAACAATTCTATAAAATTTGTTTTTGTTCTTAAGTTTTCTTTTCCTTTTAAATATTATTTACACATAAAAATTATATATATTAATTTAATTCTGGCAATTAATAAAGAAACGGTTTAAAAAAATGGCGCCAAACTATAAATAGATGATGAAGAATGTTGGGGGGGGGGGGATCGGAGGGAACAACATGGTTCCACGAAATTCCCGATCTGCCTTTCAAATATTTCATTCGAAAACCAAAAAACAAAAAAAAAACAGATTTATTCATTAAATAAACCAAAATGAAGTCCAATAAACGAAAACCGAAAAACCGAACGGCAAAAAAATTAAAAATAAGACTTCGCTACGGCCAGTTCCTGTTTTTTTTTTTTTTTTTCTCACGCGAAAATTCCCCGGTAATTCCCCTTTTTATTTTCTTATAAAACGGCCAGAATGGATACGAATAAAATCCAATGGTTTGTTAAATATTTTCCTGGTTTTCTTTTTTGTATTATTTCATAATATATTAGTTTTAAAATTAAACACAAAAATCAGAGATAGCGCGCGATAAAGAGAGAGAGAGAGAGAGAGAAATCGAGAAAAAAAGAGAGGCAATTCTCGATCGAATACGTTTACAGTGTCCTATTTTCGATAATTTTGTTTTAGTATATATTTTATTTAATTTATTTTTATTTTTATTTTTCGTTTTACATTCACAATTCTTTTTTTTTTTTTTTGAAATTTAATAAATATAATTTGTTTGTTTGTTTTTAATTTTTTAATTCAATTATTGAATAGTTTTATTTCGAGTTTAATCTATTCTATTTATTTATTTATGTTTCTTCTTTTTTTAATTCTTGTTTTTGTTTAAATAGAGTATGACTTTTATTTATTTTGTTTGTTTGTTTTTTTTCTTCAATTTTAATTCAATATTTCTTTTTGTTTTTTTTTATCTTATATAAGAGTAGTTTGTATTTTTTTCCTGTTATTATTTATATTTGTTTTCTGAGATAGATAGGAGAGCACGATAATAATTAATTCGAACAATGAGGGCTGAATGCATTTTGATTCACACGTTTAATTAGTTTTAAAAAGGTTTTTTTTTTTTATTAATTTACGATGAGATCACTCTCTCGGGTCCGATTGTAGCGGACCCGGGGTTATTTTATTAAATTTATTTTATAAATTGTTTATAAATGGTTTTGTTGATTTGTTTGTTGTTTTGTGTCATGGGGCATATTCGTTAGATTTTTGCTGTTGGTTGTTTTTTGTTGAGATTTTGTTATTTAAATATTATTGTTGCTTTGTTGATGCTATTCATCGGATATTTTATTGTAGGGTTTTAATTATTATTAATTTGTTTTAGTAAATCCGTCCTCTCTAGTTTTAAAAGTTTTCTTTTATCATTTTTATTACATATATATATAAAAAAAAACGTGTTTATTTTAAATTTGATTTAATTTAATTAGATTAGATTGTGATTTCTTCTTGTTTTTTTTTAATAATATTCAAACTAAATCAGCTTATCATGGATTTTAATATGTTTATCGCTAATTTTAGTTTTAATTTCATGGTTTTATTTAATTAATTTTCGCATAAAGTCCCTTAGGGTTTCTTTGCTTTTTCATTGTAATTTAATGACTTCATTTTTAATTTCCACTAAATAGTGTGATGGCGAAATTACTGCTTGTGTTTGTTATTAACAATTAAATAAAGTAGTGTAGATAAATTGTTTGTTGTTGTTGAATTTAAGGTTTTTTTTTGCTGATGCTGTTTCATTTTTCCTGTTCATAGTTTATTGTTTAAGTTTTGTGGAGGGAGTGGGGTGGCGGGGGGGAGGGGGGGGGGCGTGAGGATATAGAAAATCTACTTCTGTTGATGGTTTATAAAGTCAAAAGTCGTTGCTCCGCTTATTTTACCGGATGCGCTTCGATGGAAATGGACATTTTGCCATTTGCTGTCGCGTTTATGCCATACTCGAGTCTCCTCCGATTGATGTGTATGAGCGTGTCCTTGCCTATGTTTTTGTTTTTTTTTTTTTTTTTTTAGAAAGAAAATTTACACAAAATTATTTATTTATCGTTTTTTAATAACTTCCATTGACCAGAGAGAGCGTTTGAAAAGGTTCCGTTTTGTTATACAGATCCGGAGCGGCGTGGTAGTTTTTTTTGAATCAGTGGCCCGTCCGTTTATAGGGTGTTTCAACAAGGACGTTCAATTTTTAAATGTGAATAAAACAAGTTGTGTGTGAGATATCGGCCCAATTGGTTTTTTATTTGAAAGAATATTTTATGGCATTGAGTATGGAGTCCGCCCCCGGTTTTGCTTGGCTGGGCGGCACGACGTATTCGAGGTGTCCAATTTTCGACGACTTTGGCTAAATTTGCTGGATGGCGTTCGTGACTAAAGCCCCGAACACAATGCTCCCGTTCCGTTCCGTTCCGTTCAGCTGTCAAAGTAGACCTTATGGTTTGACCATGTAAATGCACACAATGGTCGTAACGGAACGGATCGGAAAAGTTGACCAAAATTCAACTTTTACGGATCACATAACCTCACTTGTCGTGACGGAACGGGAGCATTGTGTTTCGGGCTTTAAAGGTCATCAATTGTTTACGGATTGTACGCATCGACCTGCGATTTAAGATAGCCCCCAAGGGTATAGGTTAGGTTAGGTTATAGTGGCAGCCATCCAAACTACCCGTGACACCTTAATGAAGTCCCATATAGGGAGTTATCGTAGCATTGCTACAGGAGGGGTGGGGCTAAAGGCTAGTCGAACCAGCCCCACAGATGCGAATGAACTTGGCTAGTTCATCAAGTCGTGCTCCAGCCATGTCCCCGAGTCTGGACAAGAAGAACCTACCTCTGAACCTACAGCTGGCTAGCTGGGGTACACTCACAAAGTAGATGCCTCATTTCTGTAGCTTCCGGCAGTAGTCATTATATTGAACGCCCTAAGCGTTGTGCATGTCTGCCAAAGAGACAGTGCCTCCTTATGACTGCCGTACTGTTACCGAGTCTCTATACGACTTCCTTTCAGAAGATCGGCAGTCCTTCTGGGATGTATTACTGGCCCATAGCTGCCTCGAGGTTTCACACGTCGCTAGGTTGAACCATCGGCTCCATTGCCTACCTGTCGTAATTGAGCGGTATTTTTACCGCTTGGGTTGCATGTATAGCAGCCATTTCAAATCCAGTTTTGGCCAGCTCAACGGCTGCCTCATTTCCTGGTATCTCTTTTGTGTCCCGCGGAACCCAGCACAGGAGAACCTTATGAGCTACGCCCAAAAGTTTTCAGACGCTCCCTACCCTCCCTCACTGGCTGGACTAGGTTGGAGCTAGGAACTTTCATTGGCTGCTTGGCTGTCTTGATAAATCTAGAGGTTGTGGCAAGGAATGAAATCTCAAGTCGGCCACGAACAAGAGCTGTAGATCTAGCAGATCTTTCGGCCCAGCCGTCATCGTCTGAAGCCGGCCACGAACTGCTGATCTCGATCTTCCGGCCCAGAATTGACGTTGGAACGCTAAGATGGTGGAGCCAAAAGGGGCCCGCGACAATCGTGATGGCTCTCGGTCTCTAACCTGGCTTGGGTCAAACTACGCCACGGGGCTTACAAGGCAGACCCAGAGAGCCTCTACCGTGCGCGTCGGACATCGAAGCCGTGGAAACGGAAACAGATCTTCACTTCGGCAGCTTCTGCTAGAGACTCATCTTTCTGGCAACATTCGACGACCATCTGGTAAAAACGACTCGAATATTTTTCAGGTTAATCGTTTTTTTTTTTGGCATCTTCATAAGAATGGAAGTGCTGCTGAGGCCCGGCCATGAGTGATCCGGATCGGAACAAGTGGTAACCGGAAGGAGCAATGCTCGGTGGATGGGTAGAACTTTCCATTTTCCAGTTGCTGGGTGTTGACCGGCTTTGCAACATAGGGCCGAAAGTTGTCAAGCTGCAAGATGACTTTGTCGTGTCTCTCCTCGTGTTTCGAAATGGTCGGCTCAAACGCATCGGATCCCCGGTGATGGTTTCGTTGGTTTGACGAGTTCATAATACACCACACCCAGCTGATCCCACCAAATACAGAGCATCAGTTTGGAACCATGGATTCGATTTTGATGCATGGCCGCGGCGCGGGCTTGCTCCACGACTTTCTACGCTTCGGGTTATCGTAGTATATCCACTTTTCATCACCAGACACGATACGATGTAAAAACCTTTCCTTTTCGGCCGTTCGGGCTGCTCTTCACACGTTAGACGTCTCTCGGCTTCAATTCGTACGGCACCAAATTCATTTGTTTTCGAATCGTTTCTAGCCCCCCCCCCCCCCCCCCCCAATTACATGTTGGGCCAACGTATGCCAGCGCGAAGTCAGCCAGCGTGTGCGCAAGAGCTGCCGTCCACACGTTGGCTTGGTTCGTAAGCTTCAGTTGTCAATTGTCAGCTGTTAAGTGTCAAACCCTTTGACTTGTGGTCGAAAAACCGAGAGAGCGGCGGCGAAGTCACATCAGCGTCGACAAGTGATAGCCAACGCACACGAGTGGATTGTCCACATGTTGGCGCTTGGTCTGCATTTGCTTTGGTTGGCCCAACATGTATTTGAGGGCATAATGCTTTTAAACGTTTGGCAACTATTTGCGATGAACTCCTAATGATTGTGTAAGTTCATTTTGCGGCTGACATTGGTCTTCCAATTCTTCGTCTTCAATCTTTTTCGGTGCGCCAGAGCGTTCTTTTACGCGCGCGCTGATAATCCGGGGGCAACACATGCAGCTCCTTTCACCGGGACGTAGCAGAGTCCAACAATCAAGTCAAACGCCATCTTTCAGAGCGTCTAGTTCCGTTCAACTGGACCTGCTTTAACTTGAGCGATGTTTTCCGATTGGACGAGTTTCTCAATGTCTGTGTCCTTGTCTTGGTTCCCGGAGAAACCGACGACACGCTTACACTTGCTGGCCTCGATGGCGCATCTGTGCTAAAATAGATGGTACCGTCGTAGGTAGCTCGCGGTTCTCTGTCAACACCAGTGAGTGGCCTTCAATCCCACACACAAGTTCAACATCCCATGGTAGCGTCTCAGTTCCACGATCGGCTCTTGGTTCTTGAATAGTTCCAGAACACGCTGGAAAGCATCCAATCCTTCTCTAGGAGCAAAATATGCAGAATTTGCGATGACGGAGACGAAACACCCGAGCACATCCCCTGTGGACGTGAGGGGGCTTCGTCACTTCGGTCAGGGCTTCATGGAACCATCGGAATTCTTGATCAATCCTCTTCGAGAAGTACTAAGCTTCATTGAAAGCGCAGGGATCGAGGAGGAATCATAGATAATCCAGGGGGACGTCACAATAGGCCCAATTGAGGCGGAGCAGTGACAGGAAACTAAGCCAACCCCAACCCGAAATCTAACTGATGCGTCGAACATGAACCAGAAAAGAGCGCCATCTCCATCTCATGCGGTCTAAATACCAGAAGAGAGCGCCATCTCCATCTCATGCGGTCCAAATACCAGAAAAGAGCGCCATCTCCATCTCATGCGGTCCAAATACCAGAAAAGAGCGCCATCTCCATCTCATGCGGTCCAAACACCAGAAAAGAGCGCCATCTCCATCTCATGCGGTCCAAACACCAGAAAATAGCGCCATCTCCATTCCATGCGGTCCAAATACCAGAAAAGAGCGCCATCTCCATCTCATGCGGTCCAAGTACCAGAAAAGAGCGCCATCTCCATCTCATGCGGTCCAAGTACCAGAAAAGAGCGCCATCTCCATCTCGGTATAGCAGTGGCATAGGAATCGTAAGCCAACCATTTTCGTCGCAAAATTCAGGCTCTTTAGAACAGTTCAGCTTCAGCCCTTAAGGCCCTGGATCTATTTTGTATCAAAATCATTTCAAACACTCTCTCGTCAAAGGGCATATACTCAACCCCTCCCATCCCCACCCCCACCACTAAACCCTATACTTACTTATCAATATATTGAGTTAACCTCACATACGCAATACATGCAGCATCCTCTCCTAACAAATGTACGTGTGGATTCAGTATAGTTGTATTGATTGCCTTGCAATTTTTCCCAAGCACTAGAGACGATCCGATGCAGACAGAGAGAAAATTGAGTGAGAGAGAGAAAAAGCACAAATTAGGAAAATTTCTAGTCAAAATTAAAGCGTAATTTTACCATTTTCAAAATAAAATTTATGAAAATCGATACCCTCAACAAGATTACCCAATGCTTCTGGTTCGAATGCTGTTAAATGCGGATCGCAGATTTTGCTGCTTGTCGATGTGACGTCAAGATGGCGGTAGTGGAGTTCGTGTAACGAATACAATAATACAAAAAAAAAAAAAAAATATAGAAAAACAAAACCAGAGGAAAAGATGATAAGATTATTTTTAATTCCCAAAACCAAGATTAATGAAGCGTTCAGCGAAAATCAACGCATCAAAAACTCACGTGTAGGCATCGAAATCTCCACTGTTGATCGCTTCGATCAGCTGCTCTGTGATTTTAATGATTTCCTGTCGTCGTGCTGGAAACATTTTTTTTTAAGTTTTTTAGATCGAGTATTTTAATTAAATTTTCTTTTTTTCAATTTTTGTTAATTATTTTTCTTTTTTATAATTAAAAATTTAATTCAATCAAATTTTCAATGTGTGTGTGTGTAATTTCATAACTTTTTGATTTTTATTTTTTTTTGCTCTGAAAATGATTTGAAACAACACAAAAAAAAAAATGAAAGGAACAGACGGTGGTGGATTTTTTAAGTTTGAAAAAACAGTGAAATTAAAATTATACCAAGGATACGACCTAACGTATAGATGGCGGTTGTTGTTTGAAAAAAAAGTATTATGGTCGAAACTAGCACCCTTTAAAAGGTTGAGTTTGAAGTTTGAAGACGCTACGTTGTTTAGTCGTTGTTTGGCAGCCGTCAGTAGCGAACGCGCTCAGTGAATTTTTAAACGTGGAAAAAATTGGTATTCGTTTGCGGTACGATACTTTCATTTGACAGGTCCGAATCCAACCAATGTCGAAGCCGAACTGGATTCTACGCTGGTGGCGTCTGCTCCTTCGCTTGCAACAAACAAAAATTGGATGGCAGATGGCAAGGCCCCGTGCGTGCTGTCAAGGCGAACAACACACCGGTCGACCACCACGCCCGAAATGGCGAAGAAAATCCACAAAATTGAGCTAGCATTTGATAAAGTGCTGAACATTGACTGAAAATTTTGACATGAGAAAGCCAAGATGGCTGCCGCTCACAAAGGAACAAAATAGCGTCGTGGGGATGTTTCTCAATCGAGTGTTTGGCGATGTTTCACAGCAATCAAGCCGAGTTTTTGCGTCGATTCATAACCGTGGACAAAACATGGGTCCATTACGTCACAACTGAGACGAAGGAACAGTCAAAACAATGGACTAACAGGGGAAAATCACGTCAAAAAGAAGACAAAAGCAGTCCCATCTGCAGACAAGGTCAGGTGGAGTCTGTCTGCGGTTGACAGTTATTTCGAGGAGCTTGACAGTTCGCACTGTAAAGAGGGCGCGGATCCAACATCGCTGGAAAAAGTGTATCGACCTGAAAGGAGACTATGTTGAGAAATAAAGTTTTTTTTTTGTATTTTCTTGGTTAGGGTTGGGTACGACTGTGACTACCCTTGTACCGTGATCAGGTTGAGGGATTGGGAGAATGAGTCTCTCCGTCCGCCACATGGCGTTTCTGCTATCCACCGATTGGATCCAGCAGAAGATCAGTGATACTGGCGCATCAGTGGCAACCTTGACTAGCAGCTGAAAGGACTCTGATTGCACTTGGGAATTTCGAGAGATAACTCGATTGGAAGGCGTCAATAAGAGGCCACAGCCGCGTCTTCAGAAAGGAGGGGGGGGGGGGAACCCAAAAGTAAGAAATAAAGAAGCCACGGAGCGAGGAACAGAACAATTAAAAAAGCGACTTTTCCCGATGAATTTCGTCAATGGCCACAATGAAGAAGCGTGCGGCAAACACATAAAACGAAGCACCAACAAAACAATATAAACAACCCCCCCCCCCTCCCCGGTGTCCTTCGATTAAAGAGCGAAAATTAAAAAATTTCAATCAGGTGATACCAATTTTGTCTCATCGACCTCTGAAGTTACACCACCACCACGCAATCTATTCAAGCTTTTGCGGCACGAAACGATACAGTCAAACCTCAACAACTCGAACCAACACCGAATTCGGCTTACAAAGACTTCGACTTATGGAGATTTTCCACTCCGCGATTAAACAGGTTCGAGTTACAGAGGTTTGCGACAAAACAAAAGAAAAACGATAGGAAAAAATGCCTGTCCTGCACTGTAAGCTCTCTCTTGACAACTCGATGTAAAATGAAATCGAGAGCAAAAAAAAGAACGAATCAAAAAACTAATTAAACACAACACAAGTACGTTTTTTTTTTATTTTTGATATTCTTTAAATTCCTCTGAATAACCAAATGATGTTTTTTTTTTAAGTGTTATAAAAGTAAGAGTAAATTAATAAATAGAAAATACTTTCAACATTACAAAATGAAGTACAAACACAAAAATTAGAATGAAACAAAACATTTCTCTCTCGAGATTTTAGTAACAATTGGTAATGGAGGTACATGAGCTGTTGCTGCTGCCATTTATATTGTTTAAATTTGAAATAACATGCGAGCAATACATACACTAAAAACACCCACACACACCCACACACTTGTTATATAAATTCCATACTGTTCTTAATTGTAAACCAAAAAATTGTTTGCAAACGAGCGGCTGAAATGCTTCTTGCTACCGCGGTCTCGGACGCAGTGTTCAGTGCGGTCCGAAGAAGTATCGACCAATGAGTGCATGACGCGAGTACAGTACCGATAAATGTGTCTACGTGTATTCGAAACGTTTTGAAGCCGTGTTTGTATGCGCGCACCCAAAAGGGCCAAGAATGTCGTACGACACAGCTGCCAAGGGGCAACGAGGTCGTTTGTTGCGAAGTGGGCGAATAGGTTCAAAGAGTCAAAAAATGTCGACGACCTTCCGGATCGTGGTTCAGCAGGAAAAGTGACAAAAAAAAGGACAAAAAAGTGATTGTGACATTGTTTTCACGAAAGCCTGGATTATCGTTGCGTCAAGGGCAAGCAAAAAGGATTCGACATTGCGTGAACATTTCAAAATGGCGAAGCACATTGAGAAGAAACCTTTGCTGTCAGAAAAACACACTGCGAAAAGACTTGCCTGGGGGCACAAGAAAACATTGATCGGAGCAATGTAGTTTTTTCGGACCCCGTTTGGGGTTATGTGTTATCATACCACGTGCATGGTGTTCCTCATCAAGCCAATTCGTCCAGCGTGAACCGTCAAACACCCAATCAAGGTGCACATCTTTGGGGCTGCTTCTCAAAGAAGGGTTTTGGCGTGTTGTACCTCTTTACCAACACAACCTCAATGCTCCCAGGATTGTCGAAATTTACAAGAAAGCCCCCTGGTTACCGACTGCCAAACGTCAATTCATCCATGGATGGAATGGATCTTGCAGGAAGACAATGATCCAAAACACTCCGGAGCCGACTCTGCACTGAATGGAAACAGGAAAATGGCATCATCACACACTCGATTGGCCATCACACAATCGCCTGATGCTAGTCCCCCATCGAAAATGTCTGGGCCTACATAAAGCAGGAGATTCCGAGGGAAACGTCTCTTCACTTTGAAGCAGAGCTCTCTGGACAAATTCGACGCGTTTGGCGGGCACTCCCCCCCCCCCGGGAATACTCCGAAAATTTGGTAGAAAGTATGCAGCGGAGATGCCAAGCGATTATCGACGCTGATGGTGATTAGATTTGGAAATAGGAGTTGGTATGGTTAACCTCAGTCACTGCAGCCACAGTTGGGCTTATTGTGACGTCCCCCCCGGTTTGATTATGATTCCTCTTCGATCCCTGCGCTTTCAATAAAGCCTAGTATTTTGCGAAGAGGAATGGTCAGGAATGCCCCGATGGGTCCATGAAATCCTGACCGAAGTGACGAAGTGGTGATTGGACCCACTATTAAAGCTATTGCGCATTGCACCGGAACTGTCAAATAAATATTTTCTGAATAACGCTGTACACGCTCTTACTGAACACACTGTATACCTAAGCGGTCGATTCCAGTGAAGCCTTTGGGGAGTGCCTACCCCACGTACCCGATCACCAGTCCCGAGTTGCAAGTAACTCAAACATTTGGTAGTAGTGTTATTAAGCAGCGAAAACCTGACCGGAGGTTCTATTTCCGGTACCACGGGAGTCGGGGAGCCCCATGGAAGGTTGCTTCCATCCCCGACACTGGAGAGGCCCCTAGGGGAGCAACGTGGTGGCTATGGTTATGCCCAAGCGGGCAGAATTTCCTTGTGGAGCTCGACGTGAAGTTGCGTATCAACCGGGTGCCGGGACCCACAGAACGGCAGAGATTTAGATAGGTCTCGCATCTATCGGTATGAATGTAAGGGCTTGCACCCGTATATAAACCGATACCACCATTATTGGAGGGGCTCTGATTGTGGTCAAAAAATCAATCCGTGTCCGAAGAGGATCGTGGAATTAAGCCTTTACGGCAGGTGTTCACGTTAAACTAATCGACAATATTGTATACCTAAGCAGAGCAGACTGGAAAAGCAACAGGGTAGTAAAATGAGGGAGAACTCTCAGCGTGTATACGGACGGTTTCAAAATGGAATGCGGCACACTGGCGCTGGAGTCTTCTCTGAGCCGTTGAGTGCAAGGGAGCTGCCGGAAATGCCTGTAGTGTATTCCAAGCGGAGATTCAGGGCAGTGCTCAGCAGGCAGGCAGGGGATATTCGGTCGGGATAACTCACTCTACATTGACAGCCATCAGGCGCGGCTTTGAATGCACTGGAATCGGGAACTATTAAATCCCAGCTAGTAAAACGCCGTCGAAGTGAAGTGCTTAAGGTACTTTGTAGTCAGAATAGAGTAGGCGACTGTGCTGGGTAGCCGCCGGGGGGCATAGCGTGACGTACCAGGCAACGAACGGGCCCGATGAGCTGGCGAGACTAGGATCGGCGTCAGACGGGATGGTAGACGAGGTGGTTAGTCTGCCATTAAACGGAATTAAAGCAGGGAGTGTGCCGCGAACGCAGCGATGGGCATCGCTAACGAGCTGTAGGACTTCTAGGACACTCTGGCCAAGATTGGACAGACAAAAGACCAGGAAGATATTGACATGGAGTAGCGGGAAGTCTGCGGCTACTTGTCGGAATACTGACAGGGCGCACTGCTTGCTAGGGAAGTATGGGGATCGCTGATTCTGACGTGTGCACGTATATGCTGAGGACCCGGATTTTGTGTAAGTGTCAGGCGATTGCAAGGAGGCGACTGAGGTGGCTGGGCAGTCTTTTCTTTGACAATTTGGAGGACCTGAGGTCAATAGGGCATGATAAGCTAGTCAAGTTCGTTAGGGGATGTTTAGTAACCTACGAGGTTCTGAAGGGATCGCTATGGGCCCTTTTGGTGCCCAGTGTGCGCGCGGTCGCTAGAGGTTATTCGCGCGAAGTATGGAGAGCAACGAGAAGAGCAAGTATTGAGGAAAAGAACGATTTCTTCCGACCGGTTTCTACTTTATTAAACACACGTCTTCTTTCTTTGACGGTAGCCGAACGAGAGAGAGCGGGCGAGACCTTTTCCGGTTACTTCAATAGCGATTAATTTCCGCGCCATCTCTTGTTCGGCACATCATTTACAACACAAGAAGCATTTCGGCCTTGAAATATTTTTCTTTTTTAATTCCATTCTTTTGAAATTGTGTGTGTTTGGGGTGTGTGTGTGTGTGTTTTTGATTCTAACCTAATTTCCACCGATGAAATAGCGCAGAAATTTCGTAAGTAAGAAAATCAGGGCGGTTCCACCAAAAAAGGCTCAAATTTGGAAAATTTGCGATTTTGACAAAAATGTATTTTGTGCGCTACACCATCAGGGGGGCGGGGCATTGAATGGGTGTTGGTAGCAGGTTTATGTTACAGAAGTGCGAATATTTTTGGTTTTTTTTTTCTTTTTTATTTTACACAATGAATCGTATTTTGATGGCATTTAATTAATATTTTAATGTTTTTCTACGATTTTTTACATACAATTTGATTGTTTTTTGATTTTATTCCGTGAGTAAAAAACTAAACTAAACTAAAAAAAAATATAGTAAAAATGCAGGCAAGCACATTTTATACATACCTGAGCATTGAGAGTTTGTGGATAGCTGGTGGCAAGCCTTCGCTGGGCATACAATCCTTATGTCTACACATATGTAAATATACATACATATATAAGGTGTTTATGTATATATATATATATTGTATACATATACGTTTATAATTTTTTTTTAATTTATAGTTCAAACACATACAAAAGTACAGTGGTTTTTATGTAAATTTCAATTGATTTTATGTGTTTTTACATGTTTTAGTTTGTAATTTGATGGGTTTTAAATTTGTTGACTATTTGTTAAGTTCGGATGTGATGTGAGATGATGTGATTCAAAAATTGTAATAAAAAATAAGAATGCAATCGATTTATGGGGGCTTGCTGAGCGGAAAGAATTAAATATAATTTTGTTGGCCTCGTCAAATGTGTTTTTGTTTTTGTGTGTGTTTTTACTGTGAAATTGATTTTTCGAGCTATAAAAAACATTTTTGTGTAAAAAGTCCTAATCACCAGAGAGATACAAAACAAGTACAAATAAATAAATGAAATGTTTTCGTCATAAAACGGTTAATTGAGATGTTAAAGGTTTGATGAAAGGAAGCAACAAGAAACGGGAGCAAACACCATCCAGGCGGGTCGCGGTCGGTGCTGGATCTTACCCCGTTCGCCTTACAACTCGATCGTCCGAAACGCCACGTGGACCGTCCGAGATTTTCATTCCCACACAGCGATCGTCGCGCCATTGTGACATCGAGTCGTCAGCAAACAAAAATGTCCGAGAAGAGTCAAGCCAAGAGATGGACTTCGACCCAGCTAGTGTGAAACGAGCCAGAGAGGCCAAAGCTAGCAGCATGGCGGGGCAAACATCAAGCGATTGAGCCGTGGCATGCCAAGGCAGTCGGGCGCACCAACAAGAACTCCAGTAGGTGAATAGTGCCGAATGCAGAAGCAGGCGCCGCAAACAAGCGCGCAATCGAACTACGTGACAATCATTGCATTCCAGCTACAAAGTATTCCGTCTACAGCGCCTAAGAAAGCGATTCAAACGCCGGCTTCGACGACCTACGCGATAGCGACCATCTAGGTCGAAGGCGGTGCAAGGTGGTAGTGAGCAGAGTAAGAGGAACTAGAGCGCCCTCGGATACTGCGCTTAAGGACAGCGTAGTAGCTGCACTTGTCCCCCCTCCCCAAACACAGAGGGTACGGGCCAAAGATATTGTCTACCCGAGGAGTCCCACAGGGCTCAGTATTTGGCCCTACGTTAATCCCGGTACTAGTGATTCGTTTCGGGGAGGTAACAGAGAACGGGTGTCCTAAATCAAGGAGCCACTGGCGGCCACGACTCATCTCTGGGTTGGCCGGAAAGGACCCCCTTTTTATCACCGCGGGTAAACGTGTGCTAGCTGCGGTATTAGGACCGCTACCGCGTTTTTAAACCGTAATAAACATCATGCCCCACATTGGGCGCCAATTTTACGTACTGATATTCAAGCAACCCCTTACCGTAAAGGGGCGAACGACGTCGAGCCAGCTAACCCGTCGAGACGGGGTGGGCGCCACGCAACTAAAGTTTTCGGCGTCGTTCTACTCTACCAAGCCAGCTGCGGAGCTGGGTAGAATTCGTCTCACCCGGATTTCTACTTCACGCGGAAGGAATTACTGGAACTGGAAAACGTCAATAGCGGTTTCTCCATTGATCTCGCCACGAACACTATACATTTGATTGGCTAAGCGGATGTTATCGCATTGATGGTTAGTAGCGAAACATATTCACACTTTGGAAGTTCTGTGTAGAGATGGAAGTTGGCACTGCATAAAACGGAGGCCGTTCTATTGAGCTCTCGAAAAGTGCGCGTGTTCGTTATCCCCCCGAGACAAATCTGCGGTTAATCGACAGTCTGGATGGCCTTCAAGGACCATCTTCTGGCGACAAGCGAAAAACTTTCAAAAGTTAATGGTGCACTCTCACGCATCCTGGCCAAACCTTAGAGGACCGCGCTCCAGAAGGTGGCAGGTAGTAACGGTCACGAGCTCCATAATGCTGATCTGGGCAGATGCAACGAAGAAGACATCGGACATAGCCGGAATTCGATCAACCTGTTATCTTAGCGCACTAAGGGTTGCTAGTGCTTTGCGAACAGTGTCCCGATGAAGCAATCGACAATGCTGCCCGACAGACATGTTGTTGTTGTTTGGGGTGTGGGGGAAGAAACACAGCAAAGCAGTGCATCTTGAGCATTCAGGCCAACATGGCCCATTATACTCGAATCCCCCCCCCCCCCCCCCCCAGTCTCTACCCAAACTTTTTCGTCATCCTGTCGAATTTCACGAGCTCAGGTAGGGAGCGAGAACGGAGTTCTTCCATCCTCATAACATTAACGCCGTATACGTGCATTGTCCCGAAAGAGTAAGCTGGACACTCGAGAAGGAAATGTTCCGTTGTGTCGTCGCTCTCGTCGCAAGCAGTGCACATGGGGGTCGTCAATGATTCTCAATCTGACCAGGTGTAGGCCACACGAGTTATGCCCTGGGAGAGGACACCAACCATACTACCACATTCCTTTCTGCTCAATTTGAGAAGAAAAGCAGGCGGTTCGTCCACTTGATCCCTGATCCCAGAAGAAGCCGCCATCTCTCAATGTGTGATTTACTCACCCACTCAGCATGGCAGCCCTAAACAGAGGCGACCGGCACACCGAAAACTGGTTCTGGCCCGACCATGACATACTAGCGTCTGTGCGTAGCAGCAGTTGAAGCGTCATTAATCGATGAGCGACCGTGCAGCATCCAGGAATGGCAAAAAGACGCTGGGAGAGCGCGAACAAAGGGACAGCTGGATAAGCCGCAAACACGGCTGCTCACCGGACGTGGCTGTTTTAAGCAGTATCTTCACCCGCTTCAAGCATAAGGATGACCTGTTCTGTTCTAATACCCCGCACGAGATTGAAGACGCACAGCATACCTTAAAACACTGTCCATACTGTCGACGCCGATCGAGACGAGCTCGCAGAGACCTTCAGAGAAGCTCGGACTTTGGCTAGAGCCCTGTGGCCCGAGCTGGATAGTCAAAAAACGAGGAATATATTAACTTGGGATAGAGGAAGGCTCGGGGTCACTGTATGCCGAGGAAACACGCTATGCGGCTCGGGGTAGCGGAGACGGACATCTGTAGGTTCTGCCATGATCTGTACGCTGTGGAAGACATCACTCACATCCTGTGTGAATGCCCAGGGATCGCTAGAAGGCGACTGAGATGGCTGAGATCCTCGATAACATCGAGGATTTAAGGTCGATAGGGGATGACAAATTGGTCAGGTTCTGCAGGGAACTGGAGTGTTTTTGAGGAGAATGGAACAGCCCACGAGAATCTGAAGGGATCGGCCCGTATGGCACCTAGTGAGTGCGGTGGTTCTAGCGCTGCGGCGCCGCTTCTTAAACCTAAAGCTAATACGTTCGGGTAGTTGAAGCCAACTGAAGGCCGACATCGCTGACCACCGTACCGTACACTTCGGACCAGGTGCAGTCCGGGACGGTCTCCCCTGTCCAGGAAACAGTACGTGAATCCCGGTAACTGGTGGGGGAGACAAGGAATCGACGGAACCGCCAGCACGACAACTCCGTTGTCCAGGACTCGAACGGATCCTGGCAATAGAGAGTTGCAGCCCCGGCAGAATTCCGAACCGACGATTTAGGATCGAGCATACAATTTGTGGTTGATGAGTGGCAGCGAAAATACCGCGTACTCGAGGTTACCCTTCGTCCAGAGAGGTTGGCACGCGTCGTCTAAACATAGGAAACAGTTTGATGGAGGTAAGCGACGAGAATCGCGAGCTCAACCTACTAAAAGCAAATAATTTAAAACCTCAAACAGTTTATGAGATACAAGGCCTTCTATGGTGGTGCGTCCATAGAAAAGTTCTTAAAAAAAAGTGCTTCAATTTTGTCCTTGATGTAGCTACCATACAAAGGCAATTGGTTGCATTTTTCCCCGATGGTTCCAGTTTAAATACGATCAAGCGGTTAGAGTCGCATAAATTGAAGAAAATCGCAAGACTTGTTGGTGCTCTTTGAATTAACATCCCAATTAACATTTTTATAAACAACAGTTTCCTATTGTTTAATTACAAATAATCAAAAAACTTAATAGTGCAAAGATATTTCTAAAAAATTGCTCCCTTATCGCTCAAGCGCTAAAATTTCTGCATGATCTTCAAAAATTAATTAGTTTTCTTTTACTCCAAACAAAATTAGCTAATTAACTTCTAATTAACAAAGTTTAGCATGTTAGGGCCGACTCAAATTCTGTACTAAGAGAGTGCGTTTGCAACAATTGTTATGAATTTGTTTAAAAAGAAAACAATAAAAATAAAAATGTAGTCACTAGTCTAATCAGATGTGATTTAAAAACAAAGAAGAAAAAAAATATATACGACATGTTTTTTACGAGAACACGTGTCCCTGACGTCTATTGGCATTGGCAGCCATTTTGGACGCTTCAGTTGGTAGCCATTTTGGACGCTTCAAGTGATAGCCATTTTGGACGTTTACTTTATTGTTGGCTGTCGAAAAGGTGACACGTGTTTTGATCGTTTCCAACAATTTTTACTTACGGAAAAGAAAATTGGACCACGTCGGTCTTACTTAAGAAGAGGGGGGGGAAAAGCCCAGTAGCGTGTAGAGCGAATGGAAGATAGAAGAATCCGCCCCAAACGTGCTCTCAACAGCCAGTAGGCAAACCACGGAAACGATGGGAAGACTCGGTTTGATGAAGACAGCAAAGCCATTTTAAAAATTAGCAGCTGGAGGATGCGGTCTTTGGATCGAGAGGATTGGAGGCGACGACTTCAGGAGGCCCGATTTGGGCTGTCACGCCATTGATGATGATGATTTTGTCAACATCGTTGAAAGAGCTAAAAACGTCATACTGACAGTTGCGTTCCAGAAGACGCCAAATCTTTCGATTTAATTCCAAAGTGGAAAGGGAAAAAATTCAGTGGGGATTTTTGTGAGTTGAGGAGTGCATTTGCATTGAAAATACCCGTCCCCCACCCGCCAAAAGACGGGGGCGGGTTTGAACACGAACCTTGGTTCAAAGGTTCGGTGGTTTTTACTGTATCCGTGCTTCGATTGGCGCCCCCAGTTCGCGTAGACGAAAACAAATCCACTGAGTTACTCAAGTCACTGCCAAGAAAATCGGGGAAAGCCGAACAAAATTACGTCTGAAAACGCTCACTGGGAAACAACGTTGTGTCTGTGGTTATGCCCAAGCGGCTAGGATCCCTCCATTTTAGGCCGTTGATCATGATGTCGTCCCAATCCCCAACAGGATCAGTTTCTCGAATACGAAAGAGCCGAAGGTCAGAATCGATCAAAAAACAATGTTGTTCCAATCCGGGATAGAGCGTTAGGTTCGGTTAGATTGAGAAGGGTGGACTGAAGCAATGTTCCGCAGTCTATCACGAGAGATCGCTGTGGATCGCCATTGTGGTCCCCTCGTATAAAACGGACGCTTAACTGAAGGAGAGCGTACTTCGTGAGGTTTTGCTCCTGGCACTTGACCTACCTCCTCGCTCCTCCCTCCCGCCCTTCTGCAACAGTTTGAAATCTGCACAGGTTAAAGCGGAAAGGCTTCATAAGACCAGGAAAATTGACGGAAGCATGGTCAAGCCAAGACTTCCCTTCTGACGAACTGGTCGCAATTTACGAAAATTGAAAGTAAAAAAAAAAAAAACAAAAAAAAAATTAATTAACTCCCCAAAAACAAACTAATAATCGAAATAAAACCGTGCCCCGTACGCACGAACTCGGAAGTCTTGAACTGAATGGGATTGATTCCGGGCGGCGGCGGGGAACAGGATACACAGGTCGAGACGTCGGAACAATTACTTACAAATCCGTCATGCCGCTTTCCCCACATCTTTTTAGAACCTGGCCCATACCAGGATACGGTGTCCGACCCTCAATCCAATCGTCGTTCTCTAGTCGCCGCCAGGTGTCATCACCAGTCCCCTGGATTTTGACTGCCTTCCGATAGATGGCATCCTTCTTGATTTTTTTCCACGTCCCTTCCTTCGCTTTCTTGAGTTGTTCCAAGAACTTTACCCCAATTAAATAGAAAGTTTTATCCTCTCCAAGTGGCTGGGGCGGCCTTCGGGGCCTTTTCGTTCGTCGGTCCAGGACATTTCTTTTGACTCCCGATTCCGGCGCTCTACTTGACTAAGTGCTGGATCTTTCACTGAGCGCGCATCTTAACCGTTCGATTCTTCTTCTTTTCGAGTAGTGCCAACGTTAAATCGATGATCTCGCGTAAAATTGCGGAATGTTCGCGTTGTTCGACGGAATATAGATCTAAAATTTCTTTGTTCGCGCCAATAATCAAGAATTGGTAGGACACAGCGAGCCAAAGTCCCGTTCCAATCGTGCGGGACTTCAGTTCCCAGTTGTATCCATCGTCTTTTAAAAACGGGGAACGTTAAATTCAAGTGAAAAACAGAAGAAAGAGCATGTAACTGGCGCAGCCGGTACTAATACTTTCGATCAATGTATTGCTTTCAATTTAATGCCGGGCTTTCGCAGTTCGTAATTCGAGCGTTTCAATCGGTCCGGAAAAGATCCAAAGCGGTGGCAGGTGTTGTCAGACCAATCCCGCGATTTATACCTGATACTCAAAACTGGAACATGGAACAGTTAAGAATACTTGTTCCAGTCTAGGTCAAGTGCAATTAGCGGGGGAAAAAAAAGAGGAACGAACCTTTAGTTAGTTTTAATAAGCGCGGAAAGACAATCCGCTTGCAACTGTACACAGGTTGAAGAAGTATCAGGTAGAAGAAGTATCAGGTACTAAAAGTATCAGGTACTCAAAAAGTATCAGTATCAAACGGTACTCGATACAGAGAATTGCGATCACAACCCCACTTCACGGAAGGCACGAAAAGTTGATTAGTTAGCGAGCGAGATTTAAATGTTCTTTTTAAATATTTTTAACAAATTCTTTTTTATTATTCCGCCCACTTTTAAGGGCAGACTTTTTATTAAAAATCTGAGATCGTAAAGAAACAACAATGAAACGAACCGAACTGATAATGTAAATGACGATAAAGAAAGCACAAAAAGAACAAGACAAAATTACGTGAAACGATTAAAAAGCAACGAGGAAAGGAAAAAGGAGGGCCTCAACACAATTGCAGAGTTTCGGGCGAGCAATCAACTAAAGACGGCAAATCAGCAGCAGACTACACTATTTTTGTCAATTGTTAGCCTCACAATATCGTACAACCCCCAACCCCTTCTATCTACTCCCCGAGTCTACCTCGTAACTCGACTGGAAAAAAACTCCGTGCCTAACTCGATTTGTGTTCAAAAATAAAATAGCTAGCCGCGCGATTCGTGAATCGTTGTGACGGGGGAAGTCACAACGATTCGCGAACGAATCGAAAATGAATCAAACAGTCGTGACAAAAGTATCCGATCTGACGTATAGATGGCGCTTGTTGTTTGGGGTAAAAAATGGTAGAAACTGGACCGAGACTGACCTTCAAGAAGGATTATGCTGTGCGCTTTCCAAACCAGGGCAGAATGGAAGGATGGTTCAGTTTGTCGTATACACTGCCGGTTCAATGATGAACTGCGGAGTCGGAGTGGGAGTTTTCTCAGACACACACCTTTTCGCCAAAGTCTTACCATTTACCGGACGGACACCAGCATTTTCCAGGCGGAGATACTGGGGATTCGGGAAGCCTGATTGTCGGTCGGTTTCGCCAAAGCGTAATGTTGTAATCCGCTCGGATAGCCAAGCCGCAATCAAGGCCTTAGATTCGGCTGTCACTTCCTCTAAACTCGTCGAACACACTGCCGTGGAGGAGCCAACCTACTTGGGGATGTCGGGTCAAAGTTACTCTGCTTTGGGTCCCAGGCCACAGCCAGGGTAACGAGCGGGGGCAGACGAATTAGCTAGGCAAAGTTCTGCTCTTCAGGGACCGCTTGTAGAATCCGTTCTCAGGTCCCCCACTAGGGACTGTTAAGCGCCACATATCCACGCGAACTCCAGATGGAGAGGACTGATATGGGAGATATGGCCATCCTACTGCAGAACAGATGAACTCCTGAAGAGGAGCCGTGTGGACGTCTCCAAAATAACGGCAGTCACTGACCGATCGGCGACCACGCGGCCAGACTGGGTATACCCTTTAACGTCAATTGTCGCAGTTTGCGGGGAGATAAATAAGAGCCTTAACCTTCTTTGCGAGTGTCCAGCCCTAGCTAGAGCCAGACTTCGCGCACTAGGCAAACCTTTCTTTAATAACCTTGATGAGATCTCCGAAAAACAAGACTATGGAGAACTGATCACCTTCTTGAACAGCTCCGGATGGATATGATATTCCATTGAAGCCCAAGGTCTCTGTAAAACCAGGTGTCCACTTCATCAACCCTCAACGACCAGGTTAAACGAGTTGTGGTATCAAAACGGCGCTTCCCATGCTAATTGGGCCCTGTTTTCGGTCACCACGTAAACCAACCAACCATGGTCGAAACTAGCACCCTTTAAAAGGTTGAGTTTGAAGTTTGAAGACGCTACGTTGTTTAGCAGCCGTCAGTAGCGAACGCGCTCAATGAATTTTTAAACATGGAAAAAATTGGTATTCGTTTGCGATACGATACTTTCATTTGACAGGTCCGAATCCAACCAATGGCAAAGCCGAACTGAATTCTACGCTGGGGTCGTCTGCTCCTTCGCTTGCAACAAACAAAAATTGGATGGCAGATGGCAAGGCCCCGTGCGTGCTGTCAAGGCGAACAACACACTGGTCGACCACCACGCCCGAAATGGCAAAGAAAATCCACAAAATTGAGCTAGCATTTGAAAAAGTCCTGTACATCGACTGAAAATTTTGACATGAGAAAGCCAAGATGGCTGCCGCTCACAAAGGAACAAAACAGCGTCGTGGGGATGTTTCTCAATCGAGTGTTTGGCGATGTTTCACAGCAATCAAGCCGAGTTTTTGCGTCGATTCATAACCATGGACGAAACATGGGTCCATTACGTCACAACTGAGACGAAGGAACAGTCAAAACAATGGACTAACAGGGGAAAATTGCGTCAAAAAGAAGACGAAAGCAGTCCCATCTGCAGACAAGGTCAGGTGGAGTCTGTCTGCGGTTGACAGTTATTTCGAGGAGCTTGACAGTTCGCACTGTAAAGAGGGCGCGGATCCAACATCGCTGGAAAAAGTGTATCGACCTAAAAGGAGACTATGTTGAGAAATAAACATTTTTTTTTATTGTGTTTTCTTTGTTAGGGTTGCGTACTTCTGGGACTACCCTAGTGCGTCCCCTTTTTGCATCCATTGATTGGGGAACACGTCAATGAGGTGTTCAAAACAACAAGCTCTTACAGCACAAAGAAAAACTTTCTCGGAGCTCAATTGGTTTAGACAGAAGTTGGTCAAATCGGCGACTGTCTTTTCAAGAATTAAAACAATTTTAAGCATTTTTTTTTTTTTTTGAACGGCACGGAAATTTTTTACAGTAAACTTTTCGACTATTTTAGATCAAATGTGTGTTCTGCTACTAGATAAAAACGTGTCACAAAAAAAATAATATGTAAAAATTGCAGAAAAAACGGAAATTATAAACAAAAAGAAAAAAATTAAAGAAACAAAATAGAAATTTAATAAAAGAAACGATCGAAAGAAAAATCACAGAAAAAAAATTAAAGCAAAATATAAAGTAAAACAAAAATAAAATAATAATTCAAGCAAAAAAAAACAAATTAAGAACACACAATTAAAAAATCTGTTGACAGTCTGGATGAAACTTGAATTTTTTCGAGATAAGGTCCGGGAAGCGGTTTTAAGAAGTGTCGACGCTACTGACACCCTTAAAACACCAATCACAAGTTTGGATCAGGCACCCTTAAAAATAAACCGGGAGGCTTTGAACAGCTCCTTGAAGACATCTCGAATTTCGTATGCATCCCACCACCTCTTGATTTCAATATCCAAAAATCTTGTTTTAGTTTTTAGGGGATTACATAAAAATCGAACCGTAGAAATAAAAACCAAATTCGGTAACTTGTTGGTTCAACATCCAAAAAAAAAAAAATAGTTTTTAAGCGCAATTACATAAAAGGCCCCTAATCAATTTGACCTAAAAGATATGGCGAAATTCGTAAAAACAAACGCCTTGACACCAAGGGCGAAGCGGGGGGGAGGCTATAGCGAAATTTGTTAAAATATATTCAACCCCTCCTTGGGGGCTTGAAACCAGTTTCTAGGCATCTCAAGATCTCCCCGTACAAGTAAAATTAGTGCAATAAGTCAAAAGACCTAAGAAATATGACAAAATTCTTCTTTGAACTTCGAAAACGGTTTCTGAGATAAAAGAAGAAAAAAAACCACAAAATTTTCCGTTTCCTCTCCCTCCCAAAAAGTTTTCACCTAAAGGGGTCGGTCAACCGACAAATCTGTCCACTGAACAAAAATTTGAACAATTTCGGCCTTCCTCATTGGGCCAACTTTCCGGATAAATGCCAAAAAAAGACTCCCCTCCCCTCCACTGTCTCGACATAGCGCCTTTTAGGTTAGGTTGGGAAGGGTGGACTAAAGCGATGTGCCCCAGAGATCACTGTGGATCCATTGTGGTCCCCTCCCTTTAGTGGTTGAATATAAAAAATTCTGAAACCGATTTTTAGGCGATTGTAGAAAGCCCGTCAAAGTAAAAAAAAAAAAAACAAACAAACAATTCGATATCTCATCAGACCTAAGTGATATGTCGGAATTCGTAAACAATAATTTTACACCCTTCCTAAGCTTACATAGAAGTAAGAGCGATCCCATTAAACCTAAAAGATTTGTCGGAATTCGTGAAAACTTGATCAATACCCCTTACACCGCTTTCTCAAAGGAATCGATATGGCCTAGGGAGTGGTTAAGAGCCAGGAACAAAAGACCTCTTAGGTCGTAGTTCGAGAAGTAGTTAGGCTTCTATAGGCTCTACCAGATAAATAAATCAATAATAAATAATACACCCCCCCAGGGGGTTTAATATTGAAAAATGCTTAAATCGGGTTTCTCCCCCCCACCCCCCCCCCCCTCCAACATATTTAAAGTCTTTACAAGTGCAAGTGAAATCGATAGCGCTCATTAGACCTAAGAAATATGACGGAATTCGTGAAAATGTACACAACCACTTTAAACCTTCTTAGGGGCGGGATATAAAAAAAAAAAAAAAAATAGAAAAATGGAAAAATATTTC